>JABXWE010039660.1:0-10995 GCA_014611495.1 Limonius californicus
ACAACACTGATGTTTGCTTTTACCGCTTCCAAAAAATGATTTTGAGCCATAATTTTCCTTTCAATTTCCTCTGCTGTCATTCTATTGGATATTCCCACAATTTTTACCCGCGGCTTACGCTTCTTTGGCACACTGATGTTATATCTGTTTCCGAGTTTAGTTTCAGCTTCCTCCTTCAGTTTGGCAACGGCTGCTTGGTTTTTACATTCTATAATAATTCCACCTCGGCTAGCATGTTTTACTCTCGAAATTTCAACTGTTGTCGGATCAATGCTGCTTTTAATTGCTTCTTTGGTAACAAAGCTTTTTTGCCCTTCATTCTTTGGTTTTACCACCAAAACTGGTTCATTCATTTTCACTTTTAATTTATCTGCATACAAAACCTTGTTGAGATTTTCGTTTTCTGCAAGCTTTTTGAAGCTGCCCTCCATTTCCTTGCATTTCTCAAAAACTGTAGTAGCCAACTTAGACATTTCTGCTTTTTGTTCCTTCAGCTCCTCGACACATGTGCTCAGATCTTCTTTCCACCTCACCATCACATCCCTCCTCTCCGCAACGGTTTGCCTCGTAGAGAGTTTCTTCATGGTACAGCATTGGTCGCAGCACCAAAGGATGTTATCTACTTCTGTAATGATCCTGTACACGTCATCACCTATCTTTGCGCACTTCGGATGAAAAACTGGGTTACACCAGCCATTGCAACGCAGAGATTTTTCATTCCTCCTGAATTCGCCGTTACATTTCGGACATAATAACAGTTGCAGTGACACTGGCACTGAGACGGCCATAGTGGCGTGGTGTAATAATCACCAGCCTAATGACACAAAAACGTTATTGTTTACTGTAGGAATTCTTTGCACGTCCGTTCGCTGTCGCGGCTCACGCCTGACTTTCGTTTCATCACCTGTAATGATGTTGTACACCACATAAGGCGATCCATAGTCAAAGCGATCCAGTGTAGATCTGCACCATGCGATACGGTTTTCTTCTTGAACTGGAGTCAAATTGTGGGAAATCCAACGGGCACAAAGGTTACGTACCATTAAATGTTTATGTAAAATGGTTTCAATTGCTTTCACACCAATCTTTATGGATGCATTTATGCCAGTGTAGCAAGAAAAATAACTTGACAATAGAATGCAGTTTCGACTGTTGTTGACCAACTTCCACGCTTTTTGGTAGACATTCTCATCAACTTCAACCACATGTTGATTACGCCGACATATTAATTCTAACACGTAACATACTTTAGAAAAACAACATGGTGGTTATGTTTAACGTGTATTAATAATTTGTTAGTGCGAAGCGCCTGCTTGCTTCTGCGACGGAACATACAAGACAAGCTCTTTTTATACAGCCAAATAAATAAACTCAATAAGAACGTTAATCCGTGCTAATCTAATTGAAAATGGTTAATCATTTTTTTACACATGGTTTTATGTACGGTGTTTCATTGAGAAAGAAACAATCAAAAGCGTCATAATTTTCTTAGTAAAAATTCAAAAACTACTTGCTGCTTGAACGTAATTTTGGAACATATTTAATCAAATACACACTGCTATAAACATAAGCCATATCTAAGAATCGTTTGTTACCTAGTAGAGCTTGCCAAAACATGTATGCTATCTTAAAGTCTTATCTAACAAAAATTAAACTGGTCTATTAGGATGTATAATTTTATATGATTAAGTGGTTTGTTACAATCCAGGTAGGTAATTAATTACAAGTAGATGACTAATATCTTAAGAAAATGTAAATTCAAGTTAATGTATTACTCATTTTTCGATATAAAACCAGAGCAGGAAACAATTTCAATATCATTTATCAGTAACTCTCTTCCCAGCATTTTTCTTAAATTTTATTAAAAAACAAAAATTTCCTCTAGAGCGAAATTTTATTGATACATTAATACATAGATGAATTCTAAATTTCTACATGGATAAAATTTAAAATAACTATTCCTTGTATATATTATTATAATAAAGTGAAGCACAGGTTGCTGTAACTGACTTACTCTGACAATTCTCGAATTATTGCATCTATTTCTGATTCGGAGTAAGAACTAGATAATCTAGGAGAACTACTCGTATTTTTGAAAGACATTGAAGAAGCTCGTTGTTCCGCATCCCAATTTTTCTCATCTTTCGATAGCTCGAATTCTGTTGTAGTTTCATCAATTTTTGTCAATGCCCGAGAAGTTGAATATGTTTTATGTGATAATGCATCGCCCCCTGCCTTGTTCTTTATTTTTCGAGTGCTTGGTTCGCTATCGGTGGAGAAATCTTCTTCGGTCATGAAGAGCAACTCATTCGCTTGACATATGAGGTTGACGCGGTAGAAATAGTTTCTCCAGAAAATTTCCTCGCTAATTACTTTGGGAACAAGTTCATAACGAATTTTTACCAACCGTGAATCGTGTTTCATAACAGCCAAAGCATCGGGATAAGATCGATTGTAATCAAAATGAAACTTTACACCCGGCGGGGGACTGGACAAGAAATTTCTCTTATCTGCAGAAAGATGTAGACATTCTTCTTTTATAATGTTTTCGTTTAATCGACCAACCCATGGTGCAAGGCCCCCATTTGGTTTGGTTTCTGAATAGGCTTTGTAATACGAATCTTGTTCGTCAGTTAATTCAAATAAAAGATTGCTCTCTTCTGCGGTTTTTTTAATAGCAGTAGCAAATCTAACAATAGTTTTACCTACTTCGCTGGCAGCAGAATATAAAAGATTCATAAATATTTTCGCTGTTTTCTGAATGCCGCCAAGTTGATCACAAGTTTGCTCTTTTATAGGTTTCTTAAACGTTTTCTTCTTGCGTAATTTATGACTACTAACTGTTCTTTCAAAGATGTCTGATAAACCGTCGTCCTTAAAAATGTTTGCTCTATGGTCTTCAAAGTCTTCGTTTGAAGTTGATCCAAAGTCCATCCACCGCTCAAAGTTTTCGATATTAAAATGTTCAGTTTTTCTGCAAACGCCTTCACGATTGTTTTCAATGGTACGAACTAGATTATTGAATAACAGCGCGTTTTCATCTTGGTTAGTGTATAGGAAGGATTCCACAAAATAATTTATAAAGCTCGACAGGAAAAACATTTTCAGACATGTTAACGATATAACACTTCACAATTACTACCCACCCAGATGTTTAAGACGCATTTTACCAAAAATTGTTAAGAAACATGATAAATTACTTTTCAGCAATCACGTTAAATTTACGTTCTGTCACAGGAGAACTGTCATTTGTTAATTTGTTTTTTCTTCAATCTACCAAATGTTGACAGCAGGTAGGTTGTTAAAAGTAAAATTATTTAAGTAAATCTATTTACTGCCACGAAAAAAGATAAAGCACTATAAGTAACAATAAATTTCAAAAGTGATTGGTTAATAGTTATTAGGAAAAACATCTCAATGAGATGTATGTAATTAAAAGCTATGAAAAACGAAACTGTAGAAAAGGTATTGTTTAATTATTGACAAAATTGTTATTAAAACTTACCTTAACTTTCCCATACGGAACGAATTCGATATTAAAGTATTTTTTTATGATTGGGTAGGCAGGGTATAACTGCTTTAATATGAAGTTTTTACTATCGCCACACAGTGTTTCGTAATAGATTGACATTTTCATCAAAGGGTTAACCTAAAGAAAAACTCAGAATTAGTATTATAATGAAGACACGATATTTATGTATGAATAGGGCATTTCGTATTTAAAAGAAACTTTCAGTTTAATTTACATATTTTTTGCATTCATATAGGTATACTACCGCCCCCCCCCCCCCGGAAACCACTTTCGCATTAATTCAGGGGGGTGCTTACATACTAAACATTCATGCAACATGCACCCTAAACTTAACTAAGTGAAATGCGGTCGCCTCAGCCGGGATTCGAACACCCCAGCCGATCGGCCACATTTCACTGTGATCTCGAGTGGCAAGGCATATTCGCACTGCTCCACCGGCGTCCCTAATTTACATATTAATTTATTAATTAATAATAATTCTTCCCGAAATGTTTTATTCCAACTCAAAAAAAACCGGCAAAGCACTTAACCTGAACCTTTCCAACTCTTTAACCTGCTAAATAAATTTGAATGATTAACATTAGGTGATTTACTTATATTAACAATGAAATGCATAAATGAACGCAGCGGGCAAAAAAATATTAAAAAACTATAAATTACTACCGCGTTTTTGAGGCAATCCATGATACTGTTATCTTTACCTTACCCAAAATAAAGGTAATTGATTATGTCTTTCTATTAGAGATATATTTTAGCGTAACTAAGTTAGGATAACTTGGCGTTGATCTGATTTTAAGAAAACTAGACAGAAGAAAACTGGAAGTATTTGAAATGTACTATTATAGAAGGTCTCTAAAAATCAGCAGAGTGGAGAGGAAAATCAATGATAAAGTGTTAACAGTAACAGAAGAAGAAAGGACAGTATAGAAACGTAAAACAAGAAGAGACCAAATGATGGGACATGAACTACGAGCAGAGGGATTATAAAAAACATTCATACAAGAAAAGTAGAAGAAACAAGCACGAAAGGAATGCGTAGTTTGCAATATATAAAGCAAATAAGGGAAAATGCAAGTAGAAGTAGGAACTACCAAGAAACGAAAAGCAAGGTCTCGAATAGAAAGTAATGGGCTGCTGCCACAAACCAATCTGAGGACTGAAAACTGAGGAGGCGAGGAGAGATCTTGAAATTGGAATGGTATGCATTGTGTTCTTCTCAAGAGCTAATTTGTTATAAGGTGAAAAATCAATAAATGAGGTCCAAATATATCGTAAAGTATGTGATGGCAGTTAAGTTTGCATATCACTTGTTTTCTGAGCAAAAGATTGATTCTGGCTTGAGTTCTAAATCCCTACATTACCAAGTAGCGTATAAAAACCTTCTGCTGCAACCCATCACACACAATTTCCCAATCCGGCTAGCAACCGTGGGATCTTAATGTTAAAAACCTTCCCTGGTATTTCTGTGGTTCGGATTCGACGTTAAACTGTAGATCCGCCATGTTTCTACCTTAGCGCTGAGGAGAAACACGTGGTAAATAAGTGGACCAGTGGTGGACGATAACGTTTGCTGATGATGATTTAAAACTCCGCAAGGGCGCGACAGTTCTTAAGGGCACCCTGCCCAGGTAAAGGAGGAGGGTTGAGCGTGGAGCTAACAACCCCACCTCGTAAAACACCAACCGTTACGAAACCTCAAAATATGCCTCGGAAAGCAGGACGGAGCACTAAAAGAACTGGTGGAAGTATTCCATAGATACGAAGTAGACCGAATAGCCCTACAAGAGATGAGATGTCCAGGAATAGGACTGGCAGAACTGTATAAAGAAATAAACCTGGTCACATACATTAAAATACAACGACTACAATGGGCAGGGCATATAGAGCGCATAGAAGAAAGAAGTATACCAGAGAAGATCTTCAAAGGAAACATAACCACGACTAAGATGGCATGATAACATACAAAAAGACGCAAGAGAACTCCTAGGCGTAAGGAACTGGAAAAGAGCGGCTGCGGATAGAGAAATATGGAAAAGAATTCTAAACAAGGCTAAGGAAAGAGGAGGCTAATGCCCACAGAGGGTTGTAAGGCCACGGATAGATGGATGGATGATAATGTAAACGTAGGTTGATTATAACCTAGTTTTTTACTGATTTGCTTATTAATTTTCTAATTGATTTTCGTTTTATTATAATTTTGTGTATATTGTCTACTAACTAAACAAGAAACATTATCTAAAAGGATTATTTTAGTTAATCTTAAGGTACTTTAATAGTCCCTAGTCACTAGTCCCTAGTCCCTAGTCCCCAGTAATAGAAATTAGCTATCAAGAGATCCAAAAAAAGCTGATCCACAGCGGGCTGTGGAATGAAAAGTCACGTGTTTGCTAGACTAAAGGAATGTTTATGATGTCAGATAAATTAGTTATCTTTTTTTTTATACGAATCTGACAGATTGTTAATATGATTTGTAATACACTTCAAAGAGCATTCATTATTGAATCTTACTTTCTGAACGGCATTCAAGTTGACGGAGAATGGGCCTATTCGATTCTTCCTTGTTTTGTGGAATTCCGAGAGAGGTATCCCAATGAAATTATTACATACCGAAAATTTATGCTTTGGTTAAGAATTTAGTCAGCAATTTTCGAGAAACTGGAACTGTTGGGAGGAAAGAAGGGTCTGGTAGGCCAAAAAAGATAGTACCTGCTTTAACTGAAACTGTAAGACAACGTATTGACGAGGCTCCAAAAACACCAATTAGACATTTATGCCAGCAACATGATGAATTAAGTTACGGTACATGCCACAGAATATTGAGACAAGCTTTGCATCTGCATCCTTAGCGATTTATTTCCGTTCAGGAGCTTTTAGAACAGGATTATCCAAAAAGAGTTCAGTTTTGTCCTTGGTTTTTGGAGAATCTCAATGATGAGCAGTTAAATTTAACTTTTTTTACCGACGAAGCCTAGTTTTACCTTAATGGGTATGTTAATTCACAGAATATGCGAATTTGGAGTAGCGAGAATCCACATGTTACAACTAAAGCTCCCCTTCATCCACAGAAAATAGGAGTCTGGGTTGGAATGAGTCGTTGTAGGTTAGTTGGGCCAATATTTGTCCAAGAAACGCTAACTGTAGCAAGGTACAGGAACAAATTATTGCAACCTTTCTTAAATGAACTTCAGAATGATGAGCTACGGGATGGTTTTCTGCAACAGGATGGCGCAACAGCTCATGCAGCTGCAGATACAATTAATTTTTTACGTGAATATTTTGATGACCGAATCATTAGTAGGAATACTGCAACACCCTGGCCCCCTCGCTCTTGTGATATTACTGTTTTGGACTTTTTTCTATGGCCGTATTTAAAAAACACCATTTTTAAAACTCCAGTTAATGATTTAAACGAACTGAAACTTACAATTGAAGAAAACTGTCAAGAAATTAACAACTCACCTCAATTATTACAAAATGTTTTTGAAGGTATGAGAAGACGAGTTCAAAAATGTTTGGAGGAAGAAGGCAGACATTTTCAACATTTGTTGTGATCATTATATTAGTTCAGGTTTATTCGTTTCTTCTATTGTTGCTCATTAGAAGATTTCTGCTCCTAAAAATGACGTTTCATTATTATTTAATTCCAGCTAACACAACCTAACCTGAAATTAACATTATAAACATTCCTTTAGTCTAGTTATGACGTGACTTTTCATTCCACAGCCAGCTGGGGATCAGCTTATTTAGGATCTTTTGATATATCTATGATACAATAACTATAGTGATAAAGATAAGGTCCAATAAGAAAAGAAAGAACGAAGTATTGGAAGTCGTAGTGAATTAGGTTAAGCGATTAGGTGTAAGTAATTGAAATTCTACTAGCTGAACCTGTGGATTACGAACCTGTATAAAGATTGTAGATATGCATCTAATAAAATAATGTCTCATTGTCGATATAAATCGATTTTTTTAATAATGTAACACCACCTTATATTAATATTTTCTCTATAAAAACTGTTCTCGAAACTGTGGTTTAGGACGATATTTTCTACAGAAATCATGTATGAAATGCCATCTGGCACCGAAATTAACCTGAAATGATTAGGGAATTTCTCAAAACATTTCTTGGATGAAAATATGAATTTTGTGATGTATTAGAAATTGAAGATTGATTATAATTCATAGAAGCCAAGGGGAATGTGATGTAAAACTGTCAGTTTTGAAATTTATGTGTTTATTACTGCGTTGTTAGAACAATTAATTCTACACTAATCTATTATCGTCATTTCATAAATAACGGAAAATAATCACATATTATGTAAAACTCATAAGCAAAGTCGTAAAAAAAGTGCTATTACCTTGCGCAAATATGTCGTTTGAGTATTGTCACATTTCCTTTGGTTTTTATTATTGAAATCATGGAAATTTTGATCTGTAAGGGATGACATATTTTAATTTTCAATGCACACGAAAATTTTGCAAATGGAAATTCGATTGTTATTGATTTACTCATAGGTAGACTCCCATATCCGTTCATATTACATTATAAATATGGAACAATACAACAGGCTATGGGCAGTATATAATAAGGCTGAGTAGCATTTAATAAATATTTTTTTGTAATTAAATTATAATATTGGTTTAGTACACATTTTCAAGATATGGTGTTAAAGCAAACTGTAAGTATCAGGCGAACCAAAATTATTATAATCTAATTTGTACATAGCCGTTCATAACTGTTCTAACCCATAGTTAAAGATGTTTAATATTTTATACAGTGGTCGGAAGTATTGTGATAGTTTCTGAGTACCCATCGATTATTGAATAGCGATACATTTCGAAAAAAGTATCCAGTATCAGTATCTGCACGCTTTTTTTTTAGCAACGAATATCGCTGTACCTTGGCGATACAATTTTACTAGAATACTCCAGAAAATCAAAATAAATAGTTAAATCTAGTTCCTAAACCTATAACCCCTTCTAAATACTAGGTAGGAATGTAAATATTGGGTAAAACGTAAAACCCCGAGCCTGTATGTTAAGCTGTTTATCCTTTCCACATTGAGAAGATTAACAATAATAATATTACTATACTTGATCTTATTGCCAAGCTTCTTGAAATAATTTATAATCTTTGACAAAATATCTTTTAAACACGCCGTTAAGAAAAATTTGTTTAAGTTGGAAGTTGGCCCACCCCAAAGCGCAAAACTTAATGTTTTATTCCCCAACGGAAAAGTGTAGCTAAATGTATAGCAATACAGTATCGACTATCGACATCGCGATATTTTCTGAAAAAAGTGTCGAGTATCGATATCATAATATTTTTTTTTGATAAAGTATCGGTATCGTTGTGGCGATACTTACAAAAGTGTCATTCCGACTACTGATTATATAGAAGCTTATTCTATCCAAAATTTCTCACAATCTCTTGTGGTTAATATTTCAGTTCTGCACTCTTTAAGAGATGTGGAAGAAAACGAATATCGTGTCACTTTAGTAAGAAAGTGTAAGCCAATATTAATGAAACTTACACAATAAATGTACCTAATTTATGATTTGTGTGAATGTTAATTAGAGGCAGGTCGTTAGAAAAAGTAATTGTAGAGTGTTAAGAAGGATATGGATTCAACCGTACACTTTGGTACACAAAATCTTTAAGCAGTACTAAATACACGTGCAATTCGAATTTTCGTTAAGGTGACATTAACTTATTCTGATTCAATTAAAATCTGTTTGAACAGACAGCAACAATACTTAATTGAAACACTCGATTGCTTCTGTATGGACTTACCGGTATTTCTGGCCATGAAGAACTCAATACGAATACATTCAAGACGATAATAAACAAGGTTTTCATTTTGCAACTAACTTAATTGTATCACTTCTCGTTACCGAATGCGCCTTTACTCATTCAATACACCTCTATATGCTACTAACACAGTACAATCTGAACATGTACAGCGTAGAACGAAACTGTTCTGAAGGTAGAATTATTATTTTACGATTTAAAAATTACTAACAATTATTGGAAACTACGGCTTCTGATAATTGTAAATATAAAGGCCATAAAACGTGTGGGAATAAGAATACTTTTACAAATGTAAGAAAAATCAGAGAAAATAAGCAAACATTCTCCATGACATTCACGTTACGTCTATATCATTATCGGTACAAACAACATTGTCTTATTGCATTCGCCCACACTCTGACGAAATAATTTCATCCGGAAATAAATTTAAATTAGTAAATATAAACTAGAACAATGGGAATTTACGAAAAACGCAATATATGTTGAATTTATTGTCTATAATTGACAGCAGTATATGTACTGAGTGAGCGTGTAATACTCATATAACAACGAAATTACGAATATCACATATACTATAAAAGAGAAGTAACAATAGGTGTGTGTATGCATACGAGGTATGATATATTAATTCTCGGACTGACACAATAAAAAGAAGCACAATTTAAGTAAACGAAAAATATTTTATATTTATTCAAACTAATCTCCGTTTGCTGTCTTCAATAACCCATATCTAATTTCAACTTATTGGGATTCGGCTGAAGAGGAACAAAACCCATTGAATTGATGTAGGTAGGATTCATTATAAGTTAACATGTTTATATTACGTTTTAAAATTCAAAGACTAAATTAATTCTTAGTAGGATACGTAATTTTTGAGTGATAAATAAAATAAATTTGGTTGTTTAAGGTTCTGTGGGTTCTTGAAGAAGTATTCCGTTCCAGAGTATATATAATTGCTTTATTAAGCCCAGGAAAGGTATCATTAAACGGCATCTATATTCGAGACAACCTGTATGCCAAAAAGTTGGATGGAGATAAAATTTAATTTGTTAATTTGTCACGATTTTCAATTACACTTGATTGTGTAGTTGAATGAAGTAAAACGTGACGAACCCGCTAACAGAATAATTAGTAGTGTTTTGCAACAATACACTTTTACGACAATATTAAAAAAACCATTATTGCTCTTAATTAGTATACAAATGAATGTTTAATAAAGATTTAATGTTATATGAGGTAGCGTGTAACGGATTACATACACTGAAGAAAACGTAAGATATCCAAAATAACGGTTTGATATTACAGCTGTAATATATATAGGGATTTGTTGATCTAGTCTCCCATAGTGATCAATCCTCGTGGGAGAGAGGCGCCGCGTTAACGCAAGGTCCCGGGTTGCGCACATTCGTCGCCCGTTCATATAGGATCAGGAGAGTTAAGGCAGCGTGGTCTCCGGTCAGTACTTGAATGGGTGACTTGAAGGTTATTTACTTGCTTTTAATTTAGAAGCCCCCATGCAAGTACTGACCGGAGAGAACGCTGCCTTAACTCTCCTGATCGTACGTGAACGGGCGACGAATTTATAGTAATAATAAAAATACGAGTATATACGTATATATATATATATATATATATATATATATATGCATCC
>JABXWE010039662.1:0-21415 GCA_014611495.1 Limonius californicus
ATCTATTAATTAACCAAACAATTTTTAAATGCCTAATCGAGAAATGACTGCAAAATATAGATTAAAAAAATGGCCTATAGATTTTTATAGATTTATATTAAAATCTTGTTTTTCGCCGCAACAATAGATATTTCTTCAAATTCTATCTATTAATTAACCAAACAATTTTTAAATATCTAATCGAGAAATGACTGCAAAATATAGATATTAAAAATGGCCTATAGATTTTTATAGATTTATATTCAAATCTTGTTTTTCGCCGCAACAATAGATATTTCTTCAAATTAACCAAACAATTTTTAAATATCTAATCGAGAAATGACTGCAAAATGTGGATATTAAAAATGGCATATATATTTTTATAGATTTATATTAAGATCTCGTTTTTCGCCGGAACAATAGATATTTCTTCAAATAGAATTTATTAATTACCCACAAGATTTTTAAATATCTAATCGAGAATTGACTGCAAATTCTAGATGTTCAAATGTTCTATACGTTTTTATAGATTTAGATTACCACATTACTTCTCGTTGCAACAATACATGTATATTTAGTGTTTCTTGCTTAAATTGTTAGTACAATCTAGAAACCTCTATGCATCCAAGTTTTGTAATAGATTGTATGAGTTGAAAAAGCACAATTTGACATAATAAAGGATTTCTACATTTAGCTTTAACATACAAAATTTCATAATAATATGTCTATCATACCTAACATGTGTTTATTTATACAACAGCTGTTAATAGAACATCCTACAGAATCTAAATATAATAGTTTGCAAGCTTCTAACTGAAAATTCTTGATACTGTACATTTGCGAGGCCTTGTACATTCTTAGTACCTTTTCTTATCATAAATAATCTCATCAGTATTTGTGGTTGTTACAATAATGCGTCATAAAATGAGTTTGTAAATTATAACTTCAAGAAACATTTCCATGGAGAACATGCTTCTCAGCCTTTACGGTTTTAAAATTTAAACATTAAAATGATATTTGCAATTTAACAGGATTAACTAAAGCTATGTCTAATAAATACAAGTATAAGTTATGAAAAATAGGACTAGTAGCACTTATGAATATATGAATGCATTAATACTTACACTTAAAGAAAATAATGTAGAAGAGTTTTTGCCTAACTTGACAGATTGTACTAAACTCAAAAACAACAAATTGAGAAATTGCATAGAAACGAAAATATTTGAGTAGGTACTACAGAAATTTATAATTGCATTGTTATTTATAACATAAGTACAAAAAAGAGGCGTAAAGTCTTGCTGAAATGAATTATAGATAAGCAAAAAGTTGTTTAATTAGCTGCATAAAAACAGATTCCGGTTGCTTTCCAGAGATTCGAATTATTATCTTATGAATTTCTTAACAAAGAAAGTGTTTTTCACATTACATGATTTAGATCCCTTCTCTATGCTAGAATATAATTACTTGACGATCTAAACTTATGCGAGACGCAGAATAGTTTACAATATGTTTAAACTACAAAATTACGCAGAAAGTTGGGAAACGCATAAACATTTGAAACATAAATATTTTAATGGTTTTTTATGCATAAACAGGGAAATCAATCTTAGTGGCACGTAGGAGGCATAGAGTACCGACTTTCACAACAGCGAAGTGTTTATCGATTTTGTAGGAGTCACAAGGAGGCGTTTTTTAGTACCTCTATGTAACAAGTGTATGCCTATTCTAGTATGGGAAGTTATAAAACTCTGTCAGGATATGAATGTGTGTGTTCGCACGCGAGATTCCGTTCACTTATTCGTAGCACGGTTGTAGTAGTCGATTAAAATTCCGCTAAAGGCGGTTCCTCATGTCGATGGTATCGTTATATAACAGAAAGTGGGTTTCCTAGGAAAAAAAGTTGATTAATCGTGCTCTCAATACTGAGGATCCAGATATTTTCTTGCTGTAAACAGTGATATATGGGAACTAATTTTCTATGAACGTGCTATCGCTTTCCGTGTATTTACAAAATGTATTTGATAATTATATCGTAGTGTATACGTGGTGTTTCCGAAATGAGGATCTTTTACTACAATCGTCAGAGAGTTGGTTGTTTTAAGATAATATATTGTCAATGATGTTTTTATGTGGCACAGCTATTCACTATTATTGGTAATCTTTCGAATTCTCTAAATGCCGGCAGCATATTTTGATATCTTTTGTAAAAAGTGTAATGCTTACAAATTTAATGTAATCATTTCAACATTCGCTGTAACTACGAGGTATGTTCAATTGAAACCCATCTTTGCTTTATAAAAAAATTTATTCAACAATTTAATTACAAATAATTACCGTCACAGTTAAGGCACCTATCCCATTGTTTTACTAGATTAGTAAGTTTTCCGGGACGTTTCCGTCTTATTGCTTGATAAAGCTTATTCAAAGTTTGATAGTATAGCTTTGCATTGAAATTTACTCCAGGTTCCATAAACTCTATTAGCAAGAGTCCTCCATGGTTGAAAATGTTTACATCACCTTGCCTGCAGAAGGTTGTGCTTTAAACATCTTCGGTGGTGGTGAACTTGAATGTTTTCATACATCGAGGATAACTGACTGGCTGATGGCTCGTAGTAATGGCACCAAGTTACGTCACCAGCAACTATTGACATATGAAAGCCATCACCATTTTCCCTATAGTATGTGAGGTGTTGCAGAGATAAGCCCAATCACAAGCTATTTTGTTCATTAGACAAGAGACGAGCAATCCATTGCGAACAAACCTTGCTGTAACCCAGATTACTAACAATAACTATGGGCAGATCCTGCACACGCACCAATAATTACTGAAATTTCTCTAATTGAAATTCTACGATTTTCGCTAATAAGGCCTTCCACAAATGCCATATTGTTTTTTGTTAATGCAGTACACCGTGCACCTGGTTGCGGCACATGCATTGTCCCTTCTTTTCCATTCTTAAATTGTGAACACCATTCGTTCACAGTTGGGTATGCAATACATGCATTTCCGTACATTGCTTGCATTCGCGTATTAATCTGCAATGGCTGCACACCCTCAAACGTCAGAAACTTATTAATGTGTTGCTTACAAACACTAATAACATTAGCAAACATCATTTGAATTATTGCATTTGTTTGCAAGGCTAAGTTGATCAGAGATGGGTTTCAGTTGTACAAGCTTCTTATTACAATTAAAACTATGTTATAAAAGTGCAGAAGGTAACGGAAATACAAATGCTTTACAACAAATCAGAAACACCGAATTATTACCCACTATAAAGATTCAGTGTGTTCACCACTAGTTCTGCTGCGAGATGGGAGTGGCTAATTAAACGTAGATGAAATAAAGGGCGCCAGAATCCAACACCAACGGTGCTGCAGTATTCTCAAGACTTACCTCAATGGATTCAGATCAAGGTAAAACCTTACCTCGAAGCTTAAACTTACGGGTTTCCAACCTACAAAACAATAAATTAATGAAACACCAATATAATGCGAATGCCACAAACAAATCCTATATATTGCAAATAAGTTAGCAATCCATTACCAATAAATGATCAATTAACCAAATGGCAACACCCCGTATAAATAAATTCTAACACATGCAATAAATGGTGCAATCGTCTAGATTGTACAATCCAATTCTGCAAAAATGAAGGCACGTACAAAACAAAATAGGCAATTCCAATTAAAGAAATTACCAATGAAAAACGAAATAATCATTGAATGAAACTCAATCTAGCAGACATATTCCTACGTTGACATAAACTGACTCAAAGTTTCCAAAATCTAATCTGACACTGAATAGGGATAGTAATATTCGGGTAGCCTATTTATTGACGTCAGCCCTGTCGCTCTTAAAAATGTAGCGTATGTAACGCATAGCACACAAGAAGGTAGCGCCGGACATTAAAGTTTAACGATAGCAAAAAATCCGCAGCGCTGTCCATAACAACAATAAAAACACATCCAAATTTACTATTGTCCAATATTCCATTGCCGTGAATTCACTGCCACTACTTACAAATTCAATATTAAAATTATATACAAACAATAACATGTGCTGATAACAATACACGCAAAGTAAATACACTAAAGTGCAATGCACAGTTACAATAGTAAGTATAACAATGCTGACACAATATCACAAACCGATGTGACAAACATTCATTCGACAATTACCAAAATTCACAAGATTACACAAAAATTTAACCTACAAATATCATTTTTAGCGTACTACATTAAAATGAACCACTATCGGGCCTGGGAATACACCCACAAGCTGAACGTCTTGGTATTAAGACTGCGAGACGACAGATACATGTTGATCTAACAAAAAAAAAAAACAAATGGAAGGAGCAAACCTTTTTGAAGTGGCTCCGGAATCAAGCATGCGATCTTAAGGTTGCGGCAAGTGCTGGCGGCAAATAGATCTTCCGAATGCATCTCAGGCAATGGATCGTGTATTATAAAGATATCCAAATGGTGTAGTATTGTCTCTCGTAGACATCGCAGCAGAGCGGACAAGGGCAGCAACTCCACCAAGCTCGAAAATGACTGCAAGTGACTAATCGTGTTAAATTACACACATACACTCATAGGAAGACGGCCAAGGCTCACAAATAGTAACCGCTGCAAGAAAAACTGTACTACTTGAAACCCAAACGTCATCCGGCGTGTAACAGAAAAATTGGTAGCAGTGTTAAATTCATCCTCCCCATCTTCATTGCAGAAATCGTAAAAATCCAACAAACGCACGCAAAAATAACAAATTCTTATAGGTAAAGATGTCCCAAATAATCCAAGAAACTTGAAATTCATCAAATATGTCGGAACCCCTTTGTCACACTAGCAACCAAAGGCACAACCTCTCACCACCAAGGCCCAAAAGGAAGTCCTCTCATACCCACAATTCCGCAAAACTCGCAAAAATCACCAACTTGAAACAGCAACACTGAAAAGCTAAACCCAAGGCCACAAATCGCACTCATAAAGAAACAACATGCAACCAACGGTATTCCCAAAAATCGAGAATACCTTACAGAAAATTTACCCATAACAACTAGCAACAATGTTTAACTTCATTACATTATAATAGTAACGCACTTCAGGTTTTATAATTATGTGATTTGGAAGTAGGTAGGGAGGTCTCTAAATTTTTCAATAATAAATACCCAAATGTCACATCCATTATAGTTTCAACATTTAACAAAAAATATGGTACAATTTATATAATTTGGATAAATCAGTGATTATCGTGAATTTTCTGTAATTCCATATAGTACACATGAAAACTTTCCACAATTTAAACAAATAAGGATTGGCTTTGAAATATTTAAACGGGAAAAATGGCACCTCTACAAAAATCAATTACGTTACAAAGTGATCCTGATCGTATAATTCAATTCTATGATGTTATGAATGATATATGTAACAATAAACCACAGTCTTCGCACTAAATGTACTTTTAGATAATACTGCTTTTTACATCATGAATAAACAGAATTTTCGATATTGGTCAAATAAAATGGTCCAAATTATAGAATAGTCATAAAATAATAAAAATATATGCCTAGTTGCGTCAATATATCAACCTATGTGCCTACTGGAATTAAGAATATTATAAGAGTATTTAGTTATTAATTTTCCATAAGATCGCTGCAGTGAAAACATACGAAATTCTTACATAACGACGTAGTAATATTATTTCCCAATTATGTTGATCTTGACCTAACTGGCAAAGCCATATGGTATCAACAAGACGAAGCGCTATCGTCTGAATCGTGAAATGTGACCAACTGGCACTTTTGCAGCAAATGTGTTCTAGAATTATACCGATATAGAAATCAGGACTATCTACATATCACTTCATTGATTGTGGGATAAAAATTTAGATGCTCTATAACTCTACATTTAGTTACTGATATCTATTTTTTTGAGATGTCCAGTCCAGCAGATAACTCACACAATAACAAATAAACACATGTTTATTTTTCCCTGCTCTTAACGTAATCATATTTTGCAGGAGTTTTAAATATATAAAATTAGTAGTGAGTAAATATTCTGTAAAGATAGTACGTATACGCATTAAAATATGCTGCAAAACATTTTCAATATATGCATGAATTATTCAACACTACTCATATATGCATGCATGCACTGTAAAAGAAATATGTGTGGCCTCTTTAGATAAATATATTTGAATTATTCTTTCTTTCCTAGTAGTAAAAGATATGCTTCGTTATGATACTATATCATAAAATATGCACTAATATATCATGGATACCATAAAAAGATTGGCAATTTAATTCCCAGGCTGGCACACTCAAAATAGGCACAATTTAAGTATCACAAGAAATATTTGATATTTATTCAAACTTATTTCCATTTACTTTAATAAACTTATTGCAATCTTCGAAAGGTTTCTAAAAACAGTCGGCAGAAGTGTCTGAAAGAACTACTTTCAATTCGCTGGACATATTTTTCGTAATATCGCCTATGCCCTGAAAGTGTTTCCCGTTGAGACCATGCAACAGAAAGGAGAAAAACCTCTGTTGGCAGCAAGCGAGATAGAAAGGGTAAGCTATGCATCTCAACAATGCCGTGTTTCGTAAGTAAAAACTTTACAATTAGTTCAAAATAAGCAGGTGCATTATCATTCAACAAGAACCAACCACACTTCTCTAGAAATTTAAATTGCACTCGGGATATATGATCTGTATGGATTACACCTTCTTCATCAAAAACTGTAATCTGCATGAGTTTAATTTTAGATATGTGCAAACAAAACCTTTTGCGTCTTGTTAATCCTTTTCCAATTCACTACGTGTTCTGGCGTTTCGTTTCAGAATCGTACTGAAACACCAATAACTCATCACCAGTGATAATGAAGTAGACAATATCTGCATTGTTGCAAAAAGATTAAAGGAAGTTTGTGCGCTATAAAACTATTTCCTGTTTTTGCTCACCCGTAACAGTATACGGTACGATCTTTATGAAAAGTTGTCGAAGAGGCTGCTTATTATGTTCAACTCGTGTGTCATCATTCGGATGTATTTTGGTACAATTTCAAAAACTCTTGTGGCACAAATTGCATTTCCAGAAATCAACGGATGCACTATTTTACACTATCTTGAACATCCTCACTAACTTTAAAATGTTTAATCCATGATTATACCTTACAGTGTTTTCGTAGTTTTCAACATTTCATAAGTTTTTGTAAGAGATTTCCATAATTTGTAATATTCATTGGTTGCTCCATGGCGACTGACAGAAACTTTGGTTGCGCACTGGCATACTGCGCAGAAACAAACAGCTATTCGACCTTCGTTTGATCATCCTCTACAGATAAAACTATGAACTATTATAAGCGACTTGCTGAAAGTTATATTATTATGCCCAACAAACGATATACAGTTTTGCAATTGCCTGTCTGTATTGATGATCTGACTATTAAAACGTGGTCACTTTCAAGGTTACCTATCTATGACAATATTTTGTTTGTTTTTTAGTATAACAAGTTTTCCTTTATTTAATAAACTGTATGGATCCATGCATCTACGTTAGCATAAATAGAAAAACAATACAAAGCATTTAATTGTTAAACTACTCTACAAGTTATTGTAATGGAATTACCGGTATTAAAAATAATGCTTAGTTTTTAATTAGAACAAGAGCTAACACAGCACTATAAAACAATGAATTGGTTCCTTATGAAAGCTGATGTACAATCTTGGAAACCCCATTTGCAGAGCATTGTTCCGGTGGGTAAGGATAATTCGTTGTTCACAAACACTAAGAAACAATTACAAATATACAGTATAATTGCATACTTATTACTTTTTATAATATTCGCAAACACTAAAAAAGTGCAGTCATCCTGACGCTTGAGTTCTCAAAAAAGTCCAAGCGATCTAATTAATAATCATTTAATATCAATTAAAAATTGACAAAAATAAACATTCTAAATCTAATAAAATAAATTCCAAAAATTGAGATTTATATTGCTGTGTTGTTGTTTATTTGTTTGTTGTTTAATTGTTTAAACAAACTTAGAGTTATACGTAGACTATTATTACCTGTAAGTCTCTTAAACGAATTGTTGAATAAAGTTTGGCTCCAATGTTCTGATAGTATGTTCGTTTCCGATGTATAGTTTTTGTTGCTATGCTGTTTGTTTTTCGATTTTTTTGAAACGACTTTGTGGTTTCTTATCTGTAAACGAAATTTTTGTAAAATATTTGTGATATGTGTTCACATATGCGAACAAATATGTGTTTTGTGCAAATTTGGACTTCTCCTGTGTGCATTTTGTAATACTGTTTTGTTGTAGACTGTGTTAAGAATACATTTTAAATGTTTGAATAAGCTACTTTAATTTAAAAAAAAAAGTACTTTAGACATATTTAAATATTGGTTTGCTATCTACGCATCGGATTCTATTCGTGTGTGATATTAAAATGTATAGAATTTTGCTTACAATATAAATAACAAGTTCAGATTTTCTGATTTTTAAATACTAAAAACTTATTTGTATAATTTGCATAGAATAGTCAAGTTTTGGAATTGTGTTGCAGTTTCTGATTGGCTGTAAAAGAATCAGAAGATACATCTCAGATTTAGGCTAAACGCGTCGCTACCTCAAATGTTTTTAATGCTCATAGTCATTCTGGACCTACATCGTGTGAAATTAACAAATTTATCTTTTTTATTTAAACAAGTTTCAAAACATCTAAATATTTTTTCAGGAGGTGGGCTTCTAGTTGGACAGCGTCGTAAATATAAATTACTGGCTGCAGCCGCATTTTTTTACATTCGCCACAATTAAGCAGCAAGACTCCTGCTACCCTATTAGGAAACACCTTACATAAACATTAATTGACAACTCGACAAGTAGACAACATTGATCACTTTAATTAAATTTAAAAACGAAGTGATTTTAGTTGCCATGCTAAATGTACAACTTATATGGCCCACCCTGTATACAAGGTGGTGAACTATTTGATGCTCACATTGGCATCTCGGAAACGGTAACAGATACATGAGACCCGTATAGAAAAGGAATTATTGCTAAGGAAGTGAATGTGCCGCTTCAATACTAAGAATTTCTCAAGACTGTGGTAATGATGATTCATATGTAAGGAAAATCATCAAAAAACATAAGTACCATGATCATAAATTCACATTTGTATAAACTATTCATCCTGGTGATGTTAATAAAAGATTGGACGTATTGGTTTCGCGAAAAACTGCAACAATATCTACATTTTTCCAAAAAGATACTATGGACTGATGAATATTTATTTACATATTCTGGAATATTTAAGAGGAAAGCTTCATCACTATGCAACAGAGAATCGTCGTTTAATAAGAGCGACTATGGCGCAAGTTCGACATTCTTTGAACATATGAGCTGGCCTTTTGGATAATGCGGGTCTGGGTCCACTTTTCATCGATGGACATTTAGATGGGCCTGGATATTTGCATTTTTTGCAAACAAATTTAGAAGACATGCTAGGCGAATTGCCATTAGTAACCCTTCAAAAGCATAAGTAGTACCAGCAAGGCGGAGATGGTCCTCACAACGCCCGCATTGTTCAAGATTATTAGATGCACGTTTTCAAAATTCATGTCTTGGTACGTTTGATCCTGTTCGTTGGCATCCACGACCGCCATGCTTAGTGCCTGGATTACTTCCTATGGGACAATATAAAAGACATTGTGCTGTATATGCATCCCCGACGGAAAATAACAAACATCTTCGCCTCAAAATCGAAATTTCCTTCGAATCCATTGCGTGGGAGACTGAGGTCCTTGTTATCGATAATCCAATAAAATGTTTGCGGTATTTAAAGAGTTTAAATGTCAATTGGTCATACAATATGTCACTTTAATTATTGTTTTAATTGTTTTTTCATATGCGAACTTATGAATTGTTTACAGAAGTTTTCAAATTTCAACAAGTTTTCTGGAAGAAAAAGGTTATGTTGATTACCAACTTGAAAAGTTTATTTTTGTCTATCTAGTGGTGTGATAATAGAATATGGCGGCCATAGGAAATAGAAAAGTTGACTATATTAGCTTGAAATCTAGAAGGTGTTATGATCATTCAATTCACAATGACCAAAAACATAAAGTTACGAAATTTGATTGAAATAGTGTCAATGGTAGGAACGATAATAATTTATTTCTAAAATCAAAATTTTCAGTTCTTTCATAGTAAATCAAGAAAGATTCAAAATATCCAGGATTTCAGATTCTCAGTTGCCATAAATATGCGCAAATTTTCTCTAACCTCTATCTTTTACCGTTACCGAGATGCCAATGGTGACCATCGAAAAATTCACCACCTTGTATAACAACCTAAGGTAGGTCTGTAATTAAAACTGTAAAACAGTGTTCCATAACTACTTCCCTAAATATCTATACCAACTACTTAAGATCAGTCAAAGCTATTAGATTACACAGTAGGTAGTACCCATAGATTCAAATGTTGCAACAACTAACTAGGAAAGAGTAACTATAGAAGCACTCTGCTAATTTTTTATTTAAAAGACATCCACATTTACCACATAGTATCAATAATTCTATCCAACTGACAGTTGCTTAAAGTTTTCCCTATTTTACTTAGCTGTTATTTAAATTACATAACTCAGATTCAAGTACAACCGATTATACAAATGTATACAGGGTTTTAATGAATTGCAGGGACAAATTCTGGGGCTTAAAGTATACATGAAAACAAACATTTTTTGTTAATAAATGTATGTCCAAAAGTGTTTCCTTTTAGGGATAAAGTTTCTCAAAGATTATTTAAGAAACGCCTAAATGTAGGCAACTCAATTTACTACCTACTATTTGTTTCCATAACGACGAATTTGAATTTGAAAAGTGGGAAAGAGGGCTTTATTTATCCTGTATTAATTTCCGTCGTTAGGGAAACAAATAGTAGGTAGTAAATTGGGTTGCCTACATTTAAGCGCTTCTTAAAAAATCTTTGAGAAGCTCTATCCCTGAAAGGAAACACTTTTGACCATACATTTATTAACAGAAAGTGTTTGTTTTCATGTATTCTTTAAGCCCTAGAGGTTTTTCCTTGAAATTCATTAACACCCTATATAAGCTGTGTTATATGAACCTTGATTAAATTATGTAATAGAACATTAACTTACTTGGATAACTTTTTTAAGGTATTTTATGCTTTAAACCGGAAAAATAAATTGTTAAAACCAACTAAAGGTCGTGTTCAATTAGTGTGTGTCATCTCCGTTGATTTTGTTTGGGTTGATCTGGTGTCTAGCCTTTGAATTCTCTGTTTCTTTTCGTTTGTTCGTAGTCGTAATAATTGTATGAAGGTATAAGAGGTATTTATCAAACTTGACTGTGAGTCAACTGTCAACTAATATGTAACTTTGGAGAAAAATGGACCTTTCAATTGTATATTTTTTTTTGTAGGTATTATTTAGATATAGGTGTGAAGAACATTTTATTATGCGTTTGATAATAAGTAATTGTAATGTTATTAATTTAAGGTGATTTATGTTTAAAATGAATATGAATTTTGTTAATAAAAAATACTTGATCAGCCGTGTGAGGTGTCAAAACATTCCTTTTTTAAAGAAGAAATATGGCTATAATTTCAGGTTTGATGTAAATGATATTTTCAGTTATTTAAATATTTAAGATTTGATTAATTTGTGATAACTGCGTTCGGCTTTCCCATTGGTTGAATAAGTAACATGTTTTTTGTACAATGGTTACATGGTTACGTGTTAAAAAAACGAAGACATGATATGAAATCTCAACTTGAACAGACGCTCGTCTGGCTAATCAATTAAAATTATAATTTTATGTGTTTATTATATCCTGTTTGAATGCAACTATGTTATGAAGTGTTACGGTTCAAATCAGCGCTATTATTTACTTATCTGTGTGAAAATGGCTAAAAGTCGGTAAATTACCCCGAAATCAAGTAGACTTCAGTTGTTTTCTTCGGCATAATTTGTTTGTATCTGCGTTTAAAGTTTACAACGTCAACAAACTTCAAGGTTCAAAATCATCTGCAAGTTGGACAAAGTTTTAATACCTGTTAAGTATTTGGGAGTTATTCGCATTATATTCTGGAACTGCAACTAGAATGGCAATAAAATTTAAAATAAATTAAAACAAATAAGTAGTATCGAATCAACAACAATTTAAAAAGTGAAGCAAGTTTGAGGTTAACAATTTAAAATGAAAATATGAAGGTGCAACGTGTTTATGAGTTTACTGGTATATTTTTAAATCTGAAGTAATAAGCATTAAATAATATTTGGGTCAATTACCTTGTGAAACGATTTTACGAATACGAAGATACTCAGTCCAAAGTTTTTCTGCAAGGAACTTAGAAAAAGCAGCAAGTGATGGAATTTCGTTTTGAAATTCAACATCAACAGGGCGCAGGAGTGCCATCCTTATTTCATCTAGTGAATGTTACCAACAGCAAAAGACAATAAGCAAGTGCTTCTATGTGAAAAGGTAGGTCCATTTGAAAATGCTTTGTTAAATTAGACCTTACTAGTTATTTCATGTAACTTTGTCATTTGATTGTTAAAGTTATTTAACGTTTCATAAAAAGAAACTTAGATAATTCGATAACATTTAATTAATTTCTTTGTTGCATCCATATTTTATAAGTTTATTTTTATTACCGTGTATCCTTCGCCTTGTTCAGCTAACCAGCAGTAGAATTTAAAAGTTATAAAGCAGTTGCCAAAATTAATATTATAAAGCCTGAACTAAGAGTTCTTTTAAAGTATATGTTCGAAGTGTGCCCTTTGTGTTGTTTCCACAACTTATGTAATAATATTGTAATATTTTTTTATATGAAAAGGAGATCATCTTTATTATGGATGCAAGTAAAGCTACATTTCCCTTTCTTCAACGTGTTATTTTTGTTGCTTCCATGTGGGGCTCATATGTAGGTCCATCAATAAAACATCATACTACTATATATATATTGGATATTTAAAAAACACGTTCGGATATTTTACCCACTTATAGATCTCATCAGTACAAACAAAAAAGTAGTAATTAACATGGGTTCGAAAATCTACTGTTTTCGAGATATGGAGTTTTTTTAAGAAACTAATAATATTGCTTGTCATTTCAATAAGTTCCCCATCCATTACAACAAACATCCGTGTAAATAAAACATGTTAATTTGAAATAATTTAAGTAGATATTCTACATGCCCTCCTTCCACTTGTACACATCCTTCGCATTGCCGTTAAAATGGTAAATTCTTACAAAGACTCCCGGATTCATACGAACAGTCTGGCAGGCATGGTCTATTATTCATCTATATCAAATTATTCACAGGACTTGAACAAACTAACCACTTTAAATACCCCCAAATACTAAGTCGGGTGGATTGGGGTCTAGAGATCTAGGTGGCTACACAACTGGATCTTCTCGCCCTATCCACCTGCTGTTGTAATTTTCGTTTAGAAAATTTCTGACCATGATTGAAAAATGTGCAGGAGCCCCATCGTGCATTAACCACATATTCATTCTATGAATGAGGAGTACATCTTCTAACCATAGTGGCATGGCGTTAGGCAAAAACGCAAGATACAAATGGCCAGTCAAACGGTACGGAAGAAAAAAAGGTCCTATCATATGGTCTCCAAAAACGCCAATCCAAACGTTAATTAAAATCGTTGTTGATGATTCGATTCAAAAATAGCATGAGGGCCTTCTTCTGACCAAACATGGCTGTTGTGGAAATAAAAAGCGCAATTTTTTTTTAATTTGCTTTGTCAGTAGATGAGATTTCACTAACAAAGTTTGCGTTTTCCCCAATTCTTGTCAGTGCCCATCGGTAAAACGCCAGTCGTGCTGCATAATCAGGCACAATAAGAGCCTGTACCCTTTCAGTATAGTATGGGTACAATGTTCCTCACGTAACTTTCTCCAAATTAAGGAAGCATTAATATTTGTTTCGGCAGAAAATCTTCTAGTACTGGTACCTGGATTTTCTTCAATCCTGTTTAAAATGTTAAATTCCGCTTCAGGAATAGAAACTGATAAACGTTGATGCAAATTTGTAAACAATGTGTCCCACGGAAGTACCCGGTTCGGAAATGCTTCGGCATACAAGCGACGTGCCTCATAAAAATTACCATTGGCCTTACCGTACATGAAATGCATATCTGCCTTTTCCGCGTTGGTATACATATTCCAACAACAACAATTGTTTTATTCATTTCCATAGCAGACGTGATAAATACGATTCTGCACTCCTTTCCTGTATCTTGACAACGGTTGATTTTCAAAACCCTGTTTATGACAACCTCTTTGTTTGTATTGATGAGATCTATAAGTGGGTAAAATATCGGAAGGTATTCTTTAACCACCCTATATATATTTCAAGCAATTTAAAAAATGCAAGAAAACAAGAAATAAATTAGAAATTTTAACATATTGACTTATTCAACAAGCTACATAATTATTATATCAATAAGAAATCGCCACACAATTACTCTATAATTTTCATATCTACACACAAATAGTTTAAAAATATCTGAAAAATATACACTCAAACCAATACAGATAAGTGACTATTAAAATTACTTTGAGGGCCTTTCTAAAACCAATTAATTTGAACAGATTAGTTATTCTTTACTGAGAAACTACGAATATGTAGCACAAAAATCCTACAGGTGCCTGTTGTTGTCTTAAAAATATTCAGTTGCAATCGAAAGCTAGTTAGCTGCCTTCAAACAATACTGGGAACAATTTTACTACAAACTTACATTACAGACTCTGCACTTTCCACGTTGACAACATAAATTAATTCACGAGTTCCACAAATTAAATTAGAAAATATAGAAGAGATACTTGAAAAGAAAATCTGTTAAACCGGAGAACGCAATAACACCGATGCGATTTCACTCATCATTCAGGCTGTAAATGAGAAGTGCATAAGTGCATCTAGAACTAGCTCCGTGCGGCAGGAATAAGTAGACCGTGTAATTTACAAGGACGCGTTAATGTGTTATTTTCCCATCTAGCAGAATGATCACGTAAATTGATTCAATGGCCCGGACTTTTACCTCGAATAATTTGACTTTTAGTTGTAATTATGGAGGAACCTAATTACAGTGCAGCTGTTATTTGAATCCCAAACCAATGTGATAAAATGGTTATTAACCTTACAATCGGGGCTCCTGCTGAATATTAGAGGCTAGAATATGACGCCTACATCCTACTGCAATGAAGATGAGCAACTTTCTTTATTACGACCGTTCCATCACGAATAAGGAACTTGAATTCGGTGTTAGTTACCGGCATGTGGACTAGAACTCACGTATTTAATAATTACGTTTATGTAACGCGACGTGGTTGTATAAAAAACTATAAACCACTGACAATGACAAGTAGTTTCAGTTTTCTCTAAGTGGTAATTATTATGATAGTTATTCGTATAATCTGTTAATTCCGTAGATTTTCAAACAGTATGGAGTGAGTTCTGTAAGTAAAATTAGCAAATCAGTTTGCTTGAACTTTACCATACTTCGAACAGCGCCTGTAAATTTACAAAAGTATACAGATTCCGCAACTCAGAACTTCCACTTAATGTCGAAAACGTTGAGAGACACAACTTTGGTTAAATATATGTTAGATATGTTAAATACTACTAATTAAACGAATAAAATGTATTTAATTGGGAATGAAGATTACTCGTTAGAAACAAGTACTGCAGAAGTACTGCTTCTTCTTCTTCTTCTTCTTCTTCTTCTTCTTCTTCTTCTTCTTCTTCTTCTCCTTCTTTTTCTTCTTCTTCTTCTTCTCCCTCTTCTTCTTCTACTTCTTCTCTCTCTTCTTCTTCTGTGTATAGGCCAATGGCCTGCTAACTACCTACAATGGAGTAGGTTCTATGAGCCCTCTTTGCACGTATGCCGGGCAGGCGGCTAACCTAACCCGTTGGACAGAGAATAGAAGTTCCACTACATGATTATACGTTTGTAGGAATTAAAATGTCCTTAACAATGAATACCTGTGTTACGATTTCACCATTTTTGCAAGCTGCTTTTAAGTATGGATGAACATTACCTCACGCTCTGAAAAGCTATGTGACATCAAATTCGATTTACTCACATGCACGGTGCAAAATTAGTAAAAGTAGCCACGGTAGCAGATTCCCTGCTCATATTTCAATATAGGGTTTTTTTTCAAACAAATGCCAATAAGCACGCTTGTGAATTGTAGAAGATGTTTAAGCTGTAAATGCGTAACTGTTTCTGCAAACGTGTGATCATGAAATCTAGATGTACCACAGTGTTTCTTGAGAGCGTTTGTTATGTCCTTAATCTTGAATACACACATTCGAGCTGATACCGGGTGCTTCGCAGGCTGTGGCTAACAAGTAGTCAAAGAAGCCACCAAGCATACAGAAAATTCTACTTTAGGCAATTCTTGGGGTACAGGAACTTAATAATTCGAATTAAAAATTAAATTTTCTTTTGTTAAGCATACATACAGTAGTATGAAAAAGTTCTGCATCATCCAAAAAAATAATTATTTCTTGAAGCTTAGTTACATTTTAGGTATGGTTTCCAAAAATCACTTTTAATTAATTGATTTTAATGACTATGCCAACAATTTATCTCTTAATTAGGTATTCCGAACTCCATAGAAAATAATTTAGATAAGTTCTTTTCTAAAATCGATAATCAGTTATTCACGCATGTTCCAATGTGATCATTAAAATGCATTTAACATGAAATTTAGAATCATAAGTAGGAGAAATACGTATTACGTTACCGTTCAAATTATAAGATGAAAAACGAAAAGAAATAATTTTTCATCATAAATAAGGCGCTTCCAGTCGTGAAATAGCTATGAAAATACATCGCAATCAGTCCACAGTTATTAGAGTGAGCCAAAAATACTCTGAGACGGGAAAAAGTTAAGATAAACTCGTAGTGGCCATCCGAAAAGAAAACATCAGTGAGGGACGACAGTGTATTGCGGAGGACGAGCCTGGCAGACAGAAGTCTCAATTCGACAGATTTAACCATAACATGGTTTGAAGATTCTGGTGTAAATGTATGCATTTCTACTTTAAGAAAGCAAATTCTTAAATCTGGACTTAGGGGTTGCAAAGCTGTTATGTTCATTTTAAAATGTGCCGCTACACTTGAATTAATTCCGCAATTTGTTTGCCGCTTCGTTAGAATTAGTAACGTTATTTTAATTGAAGTCTTATTTTGGGTTCCTGTTTCACTATTTTGTTTTGTCTTTCGAAGTTGGAGATATGTTAACAGTTTCTTTGTGTTAAAATCGCAAGCTCTTGTTTTTCTTCCGCGCTTGACCTCGAACGCTTCCTGGAACTCGGAGTGTTAAAAACAAATTCCTTCTAGAACTTTTGCGTAACATTTCAAAATGTGGTGCAATCTTTTGAGGGGGTGCTGATCCCCGTTGCGCTTTTAATTCAGTCAGCCTTAGATCTCCGCCAGACTCCGGTCTTCGAAAATACCATCAATCGAGGGCCGTTACAAGAGTGGAAGCCAGACTTTTGAGATTGACGGACGTAACTTGGAAGATAGTTTCTTTTCCTTCAGTGGCGCCTCTGTTAAGTTTTTGGTATTACCGTGTGCTGTGGAGCATAATCAAATCGACTTAAAAGTCGGATAAATAATAACAGAAGGTTCGCTTTGGTGCTGGACAATTTTAAGTTAATTGCTCCTGTCGAATTCAGTTCGGATTTTTGTGAAGTGAAAAGGAAAGAAAGAAAGAAATCGTGCAAGTGTTTTGCTGGAATTTGGTTCGTTCCCGTCCTCCGAAAAAGCCTCCCTTCTGTCTCCACGCTAGCTGGCCTAGTTGAAACCAGCTTGGCCCTCTCCATGGACATAACAGCTACATCGCTCCCAACGCTGCCCCGAAGAACGTTGTCTTCCTGGCCCTTTATTTTTTTCGACCCCGCAACCGGAAATTGCCGCCGTTGTGCTTGCCTCGTTTTAAGCCATCCACCGGAATTCAAGGTAAAAACTTTCAGTTTTGTGTTGTGACAAACAAGTTTTTTGCTCGCGTTGACTTGCAGACTTTAAATTTAACTTCATGTAATTGCAAGGAAAAAAATAACCCTCAGTCGCCATATGTGTTAATCTGTTTTATGATAGAACTACTAGATTATACTCTACTTTTGTGAACTTCAGCGTCACTGGTGTTTTATAACTGAATGCATAACGTAAATCCCGTTGCACCAGTGGCGACGAGTTTCCTGAACGTTCAAGGATTTTAACCATGTAATGCAAACTTTTGCGTTATAATAACACGTGTCATTTTATTGTATTGCCATATTCTATTTATTTTATTATATGTGTTTTAAAGTTTACTGTCTCTTATTGTGGCTTTTGTACTTGTTGGTGTAAGAAATTTGCAAGCTTTAAATATATAGGAGGAGGCACAACAATCACGGTAAGTTCCATTCCCGTAAGCTATTGGCTTCTCGGCCTTCCACGAGGACCTACAATCAGCTGGATTTGGACGGTGGCGCCCACTTATTTTGACTCGCCCTGTACGCAACTAAAGATTTTCTCCCATAAGCGATTTTCACGAACTCCCCCTACTCCTCTGAGCTAAGCTGTAGGCCCTTTTCCATCAAACTAGTTACGAATCGCCGAAAAAGCTCGATTGGCCTGTAACAAAGCCCGGAAGAAACTCCTACTATCAGAAAAGCAAACGCTCCACCATTTGAGATGGGCAAAGCATCATCATCATTAGGCTCCAAAACAATGGCAGAAGGTATTATTTGGTGATGAATCTACCTTCAACATTAACAATTACGTTGAAAATACATATGTTAGAAGAATTCCTGGAGAAGAATAGTATGTTTATCCAACAATTAGACATCCAGCCTCTGTCATAATATGGGGCTGCATGTCTGCTGAAGGTGTTGATAGACTGCATATTATATCTGGTTTGATGAACGCAACCAAATACATTGACGTAAATTTGTATGGAAACCAGCTCAAATCTTTGTTTTTATTGTATGGCAAGTACCGTATTACAAATCAATTTCTTGGCTTGGTTTTCTGATTGGTTTGGAAGGAATTGCTTCCATGATATCACTAACATTATCAATAACTTCTGCAGTTCTTTTCACAGGTCTTCCTGATCCCTTTTTCCTTTCAATGTTTTCACTTTCGCTAATATTATTCACATAAGCTTAGTAGTTTGATAGAAATTGTTGTAAGTGCAGTTTTCAACCTCATTCAGATTGAAATGAATATTGTCATTCATCATTTTCATTATTTGTACCATTATGAAAATAAGATTCTAATAAGAAATGTTATGTTCCGCTGTTAAAATCTTTAAATTCACAGTATTGTAATATGTAATTGTAATTATTTTTCCTGTAATTAATTAATTAAATAAATAGCCTAATTAAATTTTAAATGTAAACTGCCAATTATTAATGTATAACAGTGACAAATATAATAATGTTTCTATCTTCATAATTACAAATTAATTTAAGACAAGGTTCGTTTTGGTTTGAGTTTGTTTGCTCTCACGGCAGTACCACTGGGTACCACCTATCTTTATCTATAGTATTATTTATATTCAAATGTAATATGGTGTATTTGTATCCTTCCAAATTAGGTTGTAGATCCACAAATGTAAATACCAAGCTAAGATATGCCTGACCTATTGACGTCAGTAATGTTTATATTTCAAGTTAGTACTAACTAAGAGGTACTAATAAACGCTTACACAGTATATCCTTTCCTACATTGATATTCAACATATACACAAATTAATAAATTGTTTAACGAACACAAGTCAAATATTTTCACAAACCCTTTAAGTTGATCTCAGGGAAGCCACTACAATTGGTATTTCTATATAACATTTCTGGCTGGCAACAAACATGTACAACAAAAGAAAACATAGGGAAATTCAAATTACTATTTCAATTATCAAAGTCAAGTCAGAATTATCTGTGCTTTCCCTTAACAAAAACATGTAAATTAAACTTTTTTATATAGAGTTAAATACCATAAACAACCACAAATTTTAATTTATTTGTTCTTTCAATTATTTATTGTTACTTTAACCAGTAACTGAATCTTAAATAATTCAAATGTGGCGGGCTAAGCGGCAATCTCCATCGCATATGCAGCTCGTGGTCAGTGCGTTCTCCGTGGCTTTTCCGGAAGTAACCGTGAATAACTGCATTTGGTGATGTCCAAACACAGGAAACAGCAATCAGATGTATGCAGGAAAGTGTTTTCCCAATTTTAAATCATTAATAATTGTCTTTTGGATAGGTAAAAGCGAAATCCATACATCTAACCTCAAAATTGATTTTCAGTTAGGTATATTCTTATGGATCCATTAGTTTATTATTATAGCACTTTTTGTTTCGACGAACTTCCTTTTATTTTATAGCACTTTTAATTTCGATAAACTTCCTTGTTTTATACTTACTGGTTGTAATTAAAAATATTTATTTCATTATTCCTTGCAGAATAATGACATTTAATTATAATTCGATGACGTTTAAAAAACTTGTCAAAATTGAAACAACACACTAACGAATGACGCTGCTGCATAAACAAGCGAGAATCAACCTACTCCAACTTCAAATTTTGCCCAAAAAACGCGAATTTCTCGATAAAATTCTATATTTCCCATACGTAGGGGGAAAACAACACTTTTTATCGAATATAAACGAGGAAAAACATTGATTTACTTAATTACATAAACTTCAACATAAAATATAATTATTTGAGCCGCAGGAGGAACGTACTTGCTCGTTGAAGGATGAAATGCAACTGACTTGTTTTTATAACAAAAGATTTTCACGAAACTTTTTCCGTTGCTATGATACGGAACAAAACTTTTAAATTTGTATGGAACACCGAGAGATTCCACCAATCAAATTACAGATCTAAATTAACTAAAATAATTAGGAATTTCTATAAACTGCAATAACTTCCTTATAATTAAAGTTACCTAAAAAAAGGAACACACCAAAATGTTCCTTACAAATTTCCTCAAATATTGATACCTGACACAATCTATTTTAAATAAATCATAAGAAAGTTGACAATTAATTTTTCAATGAATTAAATAAATTATTATATACATATTTAAAGTTAATAAAAATTAACACAAACCTTCCTTACATACATAAGAATGTCAGTTCAAATATATTTTTCTCTAAAGAAAAGTATTACATTCACAAATTAACATTATTATGTCTAAGTGTCAAAACCATTATGTTTTTACTAATAATTGTGAAACTACAGCTCAATGATGCACAGATAAGGTTGAAAAGTAGCCTCTATGCTATCCTAAATAAGATGAACATCAACAAAACAACCTGTTTTGAAACCTGGAAGTCAAGTTGCACAGAAACAAAGGAACAAATTCCTGGATTGGAAGC
>JABXWE010039665.1:0-10386 GCA_014611495.1 Limonius californicus
GAAAGTTCGATCTAAGTTCCAATTTAATGTTTAAAAAAAATATAGTTAATTTGAGTGTGAATCATAAATAGTGTTTTAATCTACAAAGAATGAAACTGACCTCGATTTTGAATGTCAAATTACGTGGTGTGATGTTGTTTAGTTCCTGGAATGGTGGTAACAATTAAAGTTTATTAAACATGATACTGGATTAATTCATAAAGCAAATTAACAATCTACCTAACTGATTTACTTAAAAAATTATAAGAACCGCATCATCAACGATCCTGTAAGCAGCCGAAGGCTGGGAGAGATGATTCAACAGTACGAGATAAGGCGAGAATTCGAGCGTGTTCACACATTACATCAATAAGATAAGTCCACAATTGTTTAATACTCGTATTTGAGTAATCTTTTATTATTGTAATTCGATATCTATCTGTGGTGAGGCCATGAACTATAACCCTGAGATCTTTGTTGTTTTTATATGCCGGTATATTTAAAAAAAATTGATTTCTTTGAGTATAAAAGAATATTTCATTTTAATTGTATTATTGGTGCAACCAACGAAAAAGAGTTATTTATGTTCTTCACTTCATTATAATACAATATTTAATTTTTAGCTAGTCGAAAAAAGGTCAAATTATATAATTTATTTGATAATTATTTTATTAGCATAAATACATAGCATATATGTATGTCACCATCAAAGTGGGGTGAATATTATTATTATAAATAATTCACAGCATATAAATATGATACAAGCCAACGTGGGGCTTTTATATGTCAATTATGTAACCAAAACGTTGGAAAACGATATTTATCAATTTGTTTATTTTATTAGAATATACACAGCAATATATAATAAAATGTCATAATAATAGTATCTTGATAAGATTAAATTAAAATTACCTGATGACCGATCATCTATTACGTGAATATTATTAAATATCTTAATGTTATAATGAGTGCTGTTGTCCACTAACGATGTAGGTAATCACGCTAAATTTGTTTTGCAATATGAATCTTTTTTTTCTCGAAAGTATGCTAATTTGGTTATTGTTCTGGGTAAATTCAGTCGTAATTTTGAACAGTCTCAGTTACACGAAAGCCTTCTGGAGACCATTCGAAAGCCACGATGATAACCAATTAAGCAAGCGTGTGAAATGTGTATATTATGTAATTTAAAAATTAAGTATTCCTATCATTTTAAGCGTTTCTGGTTGTATGAACATATTTATTTATCCATTCATAAATTTTCCTGAATACGTCCTTGATCGTCTACCTGCAACGACCCTAACACTTACAGCTTATCTTTAAGTCAACAGCTGAACATTCGCTAATAAAAGATTGGTCCAACTATAACATCCAGCGTATTTGTATAAAATTTGCAAATTTTGGCTTTTAACAAGTAAGTTGTTCCAACAATATAAGTAATTATAACGTTTTGGTTATTACTTCCAGTAGCCCATAACACCATCAAACAGAAAATATTTTTGTTAAAAACTGAACAGAAAAATTATAAACAATTAACGTTAAATAGATAAACATACGAAGCGAACCGTTAAAATATTTTGCGACGGCGCTAGAATTCGTTATTTCCAAAATGTGGGGTGTTAAAAGACACGGTTTGCAAAACTCGCTAAAACAATGTTTTAAATAATCATGTTGGGACAATATTTTCTCTTGTACTAGGGGTTTCATTATCTGAAACCTATGTATCATTTTTGCCAATATCACTTGTACTTTTTTTGAATATCCTGCAAATTAAATAGAAACAATAAATTAAGGCTGGCAATGTATCAAATTCAACTTTTCAAATCGTAGCATTTGTGTAGACACTTTTTGAATATAATAAAATTGAACAAGTGCACCAAGTGACGAGCTGAATTTCTCAGAATTTCGAAGGCAAGCGCTACTGTTCGGCTGTGTTTCTTGACATCACGCAAGCCTTCGGTAAGGTATGACATTATGACTGTTATTTAAAATTCAAAGCCCTCGTACTACTATGGAATACTGAAGTCATATCTAACTGACAGACACTTTGTTATGAGGTATGGAGATAGTCACACGATTTTGATTCCCGTCAGAATTGGAGTCCCTAAGGGGAGCGTACCAGGTCCACTGTATATCTTATTTTACCGCTGACCTACCTACCACAAGAAGAACTTCAGTTGCCATATTCGCAGATGTTAGGGTAATACTTTCATCACACACTGACCCTAATAGAGCATCACAACATCTTCTAGTGTATTTTCAAAGAATAGGAACCTGTAGCAGCAAATGGCGCATCAAAATTAATGGAAGTAAATCTGGGGATACGACTTTTACTCTGAGAACAGGCACCTGCCCGCCTGTATTGCTCAATAATATAAAGAAAATGCCATAGGGTAAGCACGTCAAGTACCTAGGCATGTATTTAGACAGACGAATGACATGAAAGAAACACGTATGGATGAAGAGGAAGCACGTTAGCCCTTAAACTACAAAAATGTGTTGACTTCTAGGAAGACATTCACAGTTATATCAAGAGACCAAATTATTACTATACAAGGACATCATTCCGTAAATCTATGTATATGCAGTACAACTCTCAGTCCAAAGTGTTAAAGTCAATGGAAATTGTTCCTTGTTTTGTTACAAACCATGTAAATCAGTGATAGCTAGGTATCTCCTCAGTCACCGAAAAATTTCATTAATATAGTGTTCCATATCGATATAACCGCCTCAGTGCCTATCAAAACGCAGTATGGGAGCCCCTATTAGCAAGTGACGACAAACAGCCTAAGCTTAAAACACTTAAGCCCCCCGACTTCCGACCACATCGCTTCGTGTAGTAATGTACTGATTTCTAATGTTATTACTATTAATAGCTTACACAACAAAATTTTAGTTCAATTAAAGAAAATATTCTTTGGTTTGTTTCAAGTATGACTTACTTATTATTATTATTATTATTATACATACTTGTTAGGTGTAAAAAAAATTTATTTTGGTATAAACTGTATATATTTTGGTGATTCAAATAAAGAAAGGTCAACTGTTCCTTTAAAGTTTAATAATCACTGAGTAAAATCAACACTTGCCATGTGTGCGTAACTAATTGAGATTTTAGGGTCGCATTCTTGACCTCGAAAGGGTGAAAATACGGAGCAGACGTTTTTAAGTAAGGGGCGGACGAAGGAAAGCCCTTGTATGAGATCGGATATGGTTTTGACCTCTTGTTGGTGTTGCATGTGTTATGCAAGTAGCTAGCTAATTATTATAGTGCACTAGTGATTTGAATATTCTGGTATGTAACTACAATTAGATAAAGTGTGATTGCTGATCAGTATTGCTCGTTATATGAGTGTGGCTGTGATTGAGGGCTCTCGAAGTTTGGCCAGGTGATATTGAAAGCTTGTACAAGTGTGGCTAGCCACGGGGTTTTAAGGAACTGCAAACCGGGGCCTTAGGGCCCCAGAATCCTGTGTTACATGTTTCGTGTTAGGCAGTTCGCACAGTTGTCACAGAGACATAGGTGGATGGTATTCGTCCCCTATTGGCATCTTAGGGAGCAAGAATTGCAACTCGGGGCCGTAGGCCCTAAAATCCTGTGACATATACGTTCTAGGCAATTCATCGTGTGTCACAGAGACATAGGTGGATGGAATTCCTCCCCTACTGACGCTTTCGAGAGTGCGCCAGTGCCACTGTATTTCAGGAGTTCAAATGGTATTAAAACAGAAGTAATTGTCAAATGATCAATGATGTGGAAGTTAGCAATCGCAATCAAGGGGTTAATTATTCCATCCAAGTGGTACCAGTAATCAGCCCGTTCAACGGAGTGAAGAGGGGTGGGCCCCCCGGTGAGTTATACTACAGTACTTAATAACAGCAACAGATTGGTGAGTCCTTTTCTTTTTCATGTTTCCATATGTGGTGTCGCTTAATTGCGACCCTCGTCTGTCAATGGTCCAAGCACGGCTCAATTCCAACACTCTAACCTTACGATAAGTATACAAGAAATATGTGAAGCTTGGTTTCTTTGAAATAAACTTATGTGCGAGTTCAATAAAATCGTTCAACGAAAAACGCTCCTAACATACTGTTATATCATTTACGGAATGCGTTATATACCGAACAGGGTAGGCAGAAATGGCCTTCCCATGATTAGTTGTTCAGTCACGGATATTATGTTCACGCTTATGTGCATAAATATAGTTACATGTTCATAACCATTTTGAGAAGCATCAGTAGCTTCTTTTAACCACTAGGAAAACCAAATTACGCTGCCAGCGCTTAAAAAATATTAATCCCCATTTTTCCGCCCTTCAACAACTATAAGAACCTACTAATTTTATATTTTTTTCGAAATAATCCTACAACCTTATGAATATTCTTCGCAATATAAATAAAAAGAAAGAAAGAAAAACAGATAAATAGTGAAGAGGACATCGCGTTTATCTAGTTATTGCCAAATACAGGCGCAATAAACACGTTGTTAAATTAATTAGTTGTCAGAAACGGAAAGCAAATGCGAAATCACACAGGAATGACTAACTTTCTATTCATTAAATTTCAATTGCCATGTGTTATATCATTGTATTCAAAAATTATTTTCAATTACTTGCAATAATAATCAGGAACAGCACGACCCGCAGTAACTAGAAGTAGTAATCTTGGACAGGAACAATTCGTAACAGATTTGTTAGTTTTTTTCTAACAAATATTAATTAATATTTAGGCACACTTTTTATTAAATGTAAGTGTACGTTTATGTAAGAAGCAAGTAAGTAGGAAAAATTAACTACTAGTACATACACTATGAAACTTCCCAAGAAACAATATATCAAGGAATCCAACCGTGCTAGTGTAGTCATTTATAATTCGGTTTGTAAATATCGTTTAAACAATAAACCGTAATCACATTTCAATTGAGACAAAATAAGCTTATGGCTCATATAATGACTTATTAAAGGGAAGTACAACTTCTGCAGTAATAAGAAAAACTGTTGATATGTTCATATATCTTAAAAGTTTTGTTTAAATATTCTCTGCTATGCAATCCTTCCAAAGTCTTAAATAAACCATTTCTAGAATGCGCAACACATTAAGAGAGATCACTTGAAGGGATTTTAAATAAGATTACTGTTACTAGCGGTATTAGATGAAGCGATAGCAATTTGCTGCTATTAGAACATAAACGCTAGATAAATCTGTTACTAATCCTTTATATTTTGATAATGTTAAAGATAGTTTTATTTACTGTATGGACTTTATGCGGAGAGGTACTTCATATTATAAGTTATTAAGAACTTATTAAGATATAGTACTTGCGAATTTTTTCTTGCCTTCCTTCGTTGAAATTCGTATTATGCAGTTAATAATACAAAATTATCTTAATAATTTCAAGATGTTTTATGCCGGTTTACCCGTATTTCCACATTCAGGGTAATTCTAAACTAAAGGTGTCGTCCAAACTTAAGGGTGTGATGTGGGATGCTACACGAAGCAAAAATGTTAATAAACCCATGTCTTATTTCCAACCGTGATCTAGTTACAGAGGATTTCTTTGTCTTTATGATTGCTCTGTTAAATCAAGTCATAATAGGAAATAAGTTAAACAAATGCTAATTTGTTATGACAGAAGGTGTTTCAAGCTTGAATTATTGTTGTTTTCTAAGTGTGGTAATGATGGAGCCTTTTTCTGCACGTGAACATGCAGAAATGCATTTTGTATACGCTATTGCAGTGGGAATGGTCGTGCAGCTGTGGTAGAATGTCGGAGAAGGTATCCTCACCGGTGACAACCTGACCACCGAACATTTTAACGGTTGCACCGAAATTTGTGAGACACAAGTATGGTTAGACCACCTCAACATATTGGAAGAAATAACGTGGACAATAATGCTGACAATATTGACACAGTCCAGCAAAACCCGTCGACAGGTACTAGAAGAACAACTGGCATAATATGCTTTACTGGGATTTCGAAAACCCTCATTCTACATTCACAATTACTTCAACAAAGCCACAATGTTAACGTTTGGATCGGTATTGTAGGCGTTCATGTTATCAAACCTTTATATTACCACATCGGTTTAATGGTGCCATGTATATAGGCTTCGTAGATAATACATTGCCGGAACTATTAGACGATGTGCCTTTTGATGTGCGCAGGTTAATGTGGTACCAGCATGACGGGGTACCACGGCAGGTTAGAGATTGGCGAAGTCATAACTTCCCACAACATATTGGAAGAGGAGGTCCAGCAGCATGGCCCGCTCGTTCGCCTGATATTACTCCACTAGATTTGTACTTGTGGGATGCATTAAAGGAAATTTATGCAACGGAAATTCAAAACAGGAAGACTTAGTTAATAGAATAAAAGAATCTGTTGCGGGTATTCGAAGAGACCCTCAACAGTTGAGGAATGTTAGAGATTCTCTGCGTCGGCGTTGTCAACTTTTTATATAAGCACAGGGTGGACGTTTTTAACATTTATGATCATTATTTATAATATATATTTGTTATTATTTTTCTTGTAATTGTATACAAAGTGATTTTTTAAAAAGTCAATTGCAGCAAGCCTAGAAAAAAAGCTATTCCGTCTGCACTCAGCTGTAATGAGCTTTGAATGACATTTATCTGTATGTCAAACTGTGTGACAGTTCAGGTAGTTAAAAATTTTGGCCCAATAAAATGTGAAAATGAACAAGTATTTAGTTGCAACTGATTTGTAATTTATTAAGGTAAGTAAATTACAGGTTTTTCGTCAAGATTTCTTTCTTTCTGTTACAATTTTTATATTGTCAGATTCTAAAGCTTAATATAGACGGGACAATCCCTAGGCTACTGCAATTGACTTTTTAAAAAACCACCTTGTATATTACAAAAACGAAATATGTGAGGACAACAATGAAAACATTTACATAAAAATGGAGCGGCTAGTTGCGATTTTCCCGAAGTCGTCAAAACAACAACAATATGCATTTTGCGTATATTCCAAGCTCTATACATAAATAATAATTAAAAGCTGTATAGTTAAATTTCAAACAAATTTTGGTCGCTTCGGGCCCAAACTATTGCATTCCATTAATTTCGGGCTAGTAGCACTTTTTGAACACCATAGAACACGGGCCATATGAAATTTCGGAAGAAATGAAGTCTGTAGTAGCCGATTTTTCATCAGATAGGACTCATTCTAAACAAAAAAATTATTTGTATTTATCAAGACAGTATATAACTTGAATAAATTTTTACTTACAATTTCCCCAATGGTTTTTATTGTAATTGATATATGGGGGATTCTTCTGGGCTCTTGGGTTGGGTGAAAAACGGATATAGTTTGTGCATTGGTTGAATCAAAAGCAGGGGTTGTCGAAAGCGGTGACAAATTCTTTGATGTGGTGGACTGCCTCTCGAGACTGGAGGATTCTGCTGCTTGTCTTTCTGTTGAAGGCTGAGACTCTGGTGGAACATCCTCCGAGGTGCCGGACGTGGTGGAAGTAGTGGAGGGGCTTTCGCGACTGGAGGATTTTGCTCTTCTAAACGATGTTGAAGGCTGAGGCTCTCGTGGAAGATCCTCCGACGTGGAGGCTGCTGTAGACGTGGTGGGACTCTGCAAAGCTGATGACGGACTTGGAGAATCATCATGAGCGCCTGTTTCGGCCGAGTCTTCTTCTTCGGAAGAACTACCTTCCTCTTTTCCTGCAGCAGTAGCACCTTCGTCACAGTCGTCTTCTTCTCTTGAAGTTCTAGCTAGAAATCAAATATATGTAATTAATTTAAAATATCTTAGTTTCGTCAGTAAACTTACCACTAAGATCGAACTCAAGCAAATGACGCCTAAGCTCCCTTTTTCGTTGCGGAAGGTGTGGGCTTCCAGTATTTGAAGACTCTTGTGTTTTTTCTTGGAGGTAGTTGTCTATGCAGCTTGCGAGGGCCCCTTTATCCGCGTTTAAATCCTGCCAAATTTTAGTTTCTAACAAGTTGTGCCTCTGTGCATGCTGCAGAAGATTTTTCAGCTGATTGATACGGTTTTTTGAGCCCGTGAAATTGAAAATTTTCAAATGAATGAGAGTAGCAACTGTTCTGCCGCAACTCCCTCTTTCAAAAAGCTTCTCCACATTAACTCTGGTGAAGTTGTGCAAGTAGTTAAGAATGGCCACGAGTGGTGAGATTTGATAAATGGCTTCTGTTGCCAGTCGTTGAAAAGGAAACCTCTGAACAGCTTCTCCAAATGCCTTGATCTGGCCGTCCCTGAATTTTCCTTTGTATTTCAAGAAAGTCAAAGCCTCCAAACATTTTTGAAGAGAATTGAAGTCTTCAGCTTTTAAATCATGCTGCCGAATGTAATCAATCAGTTTCTTCAACAGGACAGGGTTTTTAAAAACGTTCTACAACCAAACAATAGAAGCGATTAATTAAAAATCCGTTATTTATTGTTTTCTTACCTTTCCTATCATGTTGACGGTTTGAAGGTTTGTGGCACAGAACACAGATTATAAAAGTTCTACAGATAGTAAACGCCAATGTTATGAACTCGTACACAACCAGTGGCGCCCACTATGAAATGGAAACACAAGTATACCGGTTCATATCTTCACTCAACGGTTAAAACCTTTACTAACCTCTGAATCACTCTGAATATAAAAATTATTGCTAATTTAGCTTATTCGCGATTTCGACTACCGATGAGGGCGCTGTTAACACTGTGATCACGTGACGCGCAAGTCATACTCATGTAATTTGAGTGGGCAAGCCGGTTGTGTATTTATTAATCATAATTATTGCATTAGCGTTATTATTTAATACGTGTGTGTTTTCAGTAAAATTTATTTATGTGTATGGGTTAAAGAGACTAGTTTACTATTCTTAGAGACGTAATTTTATATCTAACTGCTGAGTAAATATTAACCTTGATTGTGCAGAAATGAGATGTAGAAATACGAACTATTTTGCTGTGTTGAAATAAATATTTATAGTGGGCATGTTATTATCCACGTGATAAATAAGGCACGTATTTTAGGATATGAGTTTGCTAAGGGTAGGTACAATTTTAAAGTACCTAAATGCAACAGCTGATAGCCGGTGTGTTACCGGTGTGTTTACTTTATGGGTAACAGATGATTTCGGCACGTTTTGCGACGGAACAGCGAATGATTTGAGGGTTGGCTTTCTAGACAAACCTAAACAATATTGTTCATTAATTAACGGAATACCCCCAAATTACAATACTGCACAATTTTAATTAAATTACGATATTAAATTAGATATAACCTCCTGAAATATTATGTAGTAGCTAAATTCAACTTCAATCCATCATATAATTAGTAAAATAGCAGTTCAATAATATTATAACAAACAAATGCAAATTAATTACCAATTTCACTAGCAATATTTAATAAAAATTTGTTCAATCAATTTTAAAAGAAAATTCAGTGAAAGAAATTATGCACTTCTTACTAAGTAAGTTTGTTCTCCAAACACGTTCGTTATCATAACATATCCACTATTTTTTTAGGAAACAGATGAAAACTTGCAGTTCTTTCCTTCATACGTATTTTATGGCATCCGTAGACACAACAATTTGTCTTATCATCACTTACTTTCACTTTTACACTCGTAATTTATCAGAATTATTATAGTAAAACACGTGTAGCTTCCCAGTTTGTTATGACTAGCTAAGCTTACAGATTCTACCGTCAGGTGGCGTCCAGTTATTTGAAATCGCGAATACAGTGCTTTTCAAAAGTAACGGATAAATTCTATAAAATCGTTGAGAAAAATATTTCATAAAAATGCTCGGACACGTCGATTCTTATTTTTAAATTGTCATTTAGAGATGTAATTTTCAACCCCCCACCCCTAAGCCCTAGCAACTCCAACTTTAAAATTTCAAATAGCAAAGTACCCCTTATTTTGATAGCTTCCTTTATGCTGAATACAACAAAAAAAATTTTCAAAATCGGTTGATAAATAACGGAGATATTTACCAAAATGTATTCAAATGAAAGTGCCAATATTCGAGCAGGCGTTGATACGGTTCTAGCCACAGATTATAAAAATTCTGTTCTAGCAATGAGTGATAAAAACAATTGAAGTTTTAGTAGACAGCCAGTTTCTTCCACAAATCACTTACTTTTATAGATGTTTGGGCTAAATGAGCAAGCCATATGCAGGTTGGTATCCATGCTGCAAGTTTTCCTCCCGTCAGTAAGATGGCAGCACTAGTACTCTGCGCATGTGCCGTAACTTTTTTCCAAAACAAAATTCGCAACCTTGAAGGTGAACACGTCACTTGCGGTAAGCACATGATTCTTGGCTTTGTGCGTGTGCGCGTTGTTTCATGTTTATGTTCTCACGTGTGGGTTTATAGGTTATCCTTAATCGATTCATTTATTGTGGTACATCCTTTTTGTG
>JABXWE010039671.1:0-24607 GCA_014611495.1 Limonius californicus
TGTATTGAATTTCAAACCTAAGTCAAGATGTCAACTAATTTTAGATCAAATTTTCCGTCAGCAATATGATGATGATGATCATTTGGGTATTCCCATTCATGGACACCCTTTATACTTGTATTCTTACATCTGTATTGAATTTCAAACCTAAGTCAAGATGTCAACTAATTTTAGATCAAATTTTCCGTCAGCAATATGATGATGATGATGATCATTTGGGTATTCCCATTCATGGACACCCTTTATACATGTATTCTTACATCTATATTTAATTGCAAACCTAAGTCAAGATGTCAACTAATTTTAGATAAAATATTCCGTAACCAATATGATGATGATGATCATTTGGGTATTCCCATTCATGGACACCCTTTATACATGTATTCTTACATCTATATTTAATTTCACACTTAAGTCAAGATGTTAACTAATTTTAGATAAAATTTTCCGTGACCAATATGATGATGATGATGATCATTTGGGTATTCCCATTCATGGACACCCTTTATACATGCATTCTTACATCTATATTTAATTTCACACTTAAGTCAAGATGTCAACTAATTTTAGATAACATTTTCCGTGGCCAATATGATGATCATCATTTGGGTATTCCCATTCATGGACACCCTTTATACATGTATTCTTACATCTATATTTAATTGCAAACCTAAGTCAAGATGTCAACTAATTTTAGATAAAATATTCCGTAACCAATATGATGATGATGATCATTTGGGTATTCCCATTCATGGACACCCTTTATACATGTATTCTTACATCTATATTTAATTTCACACTTAAGTCAAGATGTTAACTAATTTTAGATAAAATTTTCCGTGGCCAATATGATGATGATGATGATCACTTGGGCATTCCCATTCATGGACACCCTTTATACATGTATTCTTACATCTATATTTAATTTTAAACCTAAGTCAAGATGTCAACTAATTTTAGATAAAATTTTCCGTGACCAATATGATGATGATGATGATTATTTGGGTATTCCCATTCATGGACACCCTTTATACATGTATTCTTACATCTATATTTAATTTCAAACCTAAGTCAAGATGTCAACTAATTTTAGATAAAATTTTCCGTGACCAATATGATGATGATGATCATTTGGGTATTTCCATTCATGGACACCCTTTATACATGTATTCTTACATCTATATTTCATTTCAAACCTAAGTCAAGATGTCAACTAATTTTAGATAAAATTTTCCGTGACCAATATGATGATGATGATGATCATTTGGGTATTCCCATTCATGGACACCCTTTATACATGTATTCTTATATCTATATTTAATTTCAAACCCAAGTCAAGATGTCAACTAATTTAAAAAAAAATTTCCGTGACCAATATGATGATGATGATTATTTGGGTATTCCCATTCATGGACGCTGTACTTCTTATCGCCTCCTCTATTCGCCTCCACCTCTGATTTGCTTCTTTATCTTGTATTTCGTTTAACTGTTTCTCTATCTCCTTTCTATACTTCGTTGCTATCGTTTCTTCTGTTAGTCCTCTTATTTATCCGTTTGTCTTTCCTCTTGTTTTTTGTTATTCTAATTCCGGATTTTTGTTTTAATCTTGCGATTACCAGAAAGTGGTCGCTGCGTACTGCGTACGTCTTTTATATCTTCCGCATTTTCTTTCTGGATTACCGTCAACTACGTTTAAGGGGGAATAACTTAGACGGCCCACCCCGTATAGTCCTTAGAATTATATAAGCCAACGGTTTAAAAACGTAGATCGCAATAAACTTTTTCAGTATATTCAAGTATTTATTATTTTCATTCATTGTTAGAGGAAGTAACAACAATTTCTTCAAACATTCCGTATGAACAGTTGAATAAAGCAAGAATTATTGCATTTAAAACTTTATAACCTCATACTATTACAATGCCCCATTAGTGAGAAATTGAGAAATATATAAATATACTGAGTGTTGTTCCATTTAAACAGTTCAAGTTTGGCCTGGGAATATTTTACGGATTATAGTTCACGTCAAGATATATCCAGATTATCCGCTTTAAAACGGAACTGGCAGAACAAGAATTTACAAGCTATTTATAACTCGGCTTAAAAACACTAGTCGCATTCAGATAATTTTACATATTGCAAACAAATCAAATTCCTAAAGCCGGGTTTGATATTTTCCCTGTGGTTACAAACTTTGTTAAGTGTTAACCAATGATTACCAGACACCCTTCGGTGAGGTAATAAGGATACATCTTGAAGTGAACTTTAACAAGAAAGCTAAACTAATAGATATTATCGATGAAAGTAGTTCTTCATCAATAAACTTAGGCTGATAGTTATTACTATTAATTTGACACTGCTGTTACAAACACATTTTTCTGTTCTTTTTTTGATTTGTATTCTTGGAGAGGTTGGTGGTAATTGCAGTGCAGCGAAAGGCTATATGCTGAATGCTATCCAAATTGAAGACATCCAAACCACACAGTTATTAAACGAACTGACCAACGACTGCGACAGAGAGGAAGTGTTCGTCTAAAAAGAGGTAGTGGTGGTCGTCCATTTATGGCAAGACAACCCAATATTAAAGAAAATGTGTAGTATTCAATTGAACAGGAGCCTACGAGAAGCGTACGCGGTATTTTTCGGATTGTATACATACCAAAGTCGACAATACACAGAATATTGCACGACAACGTCCTACATCCTTTTCGAAAACCGAAAGTGCAAAGTGTTCCGTACCGAGTTCGGTACTGCGACTGGCTTAAATCAACATCAGGGAAATCCCAATCTTTATGGTAATATTTTGTGGACAGATGAGGCGACATTTACACAGGATAGGGTTTAGAATATTCATAATCATTTATGGACAGACGAGAACCCTCATGCAATTCATGTACGAAGTCATCAATATCGACACGTTGTTAAGTGTTTGGGAGGTATGGTAAATAATTATTTAATTGGTCCTTTTATTCTGCCATATCGTCTTAATGCTGAAAATTTCCTACATTTTCTAAATGAAGATTTTCAGATACTATTGGGAAGTGTTCCACTGATAATAATTGGACAAAATAAATAGTACCAACAAGATGGTGCTCTAGCCTATTATGGGATCATGATTGGAGATTGGCTTCAAAACAATTTTCCAGATCGGTGAAATGGTCGTGGGGGTGCTATAACTTGGCCGCCAAGGTTACCTGATCTAACGCCCTTAGATCTTTATTTATGGGGTTATCTGAAGGATTTGGTATATCTCACACCAGTGAACAATGTGGACGAATTAAGAAATCGTATCGACCAAGCGGCTGAGCAGGGCTATGAGGCGCGTTATCGCGAGGACTTCTTAACGCAGGCGATATCTACAGGGCATTTCATAAGTTGAAATAAAACGCCTCGTAATGTAGTTCAGCGGTGTATACTCAACACAAAACAGCTAAAATATTTATTTTTCGCAGGCTAGTTTCTCCACACGAACTTCTTGATTTCTAAAATTCGAATGATGCGTATCTTTAACAACAAAGCAAAACTAATAGATATTATCGATTGAAGTAGTTCTTCATCAATTAACTTAAGATTTTAACAATAAAAATGACTTCCTAAGATTTTGTTGAAAGCACGAAATTTAGATATATCAAGGCAAGTCTAAGCAAGGCTGATAGATATTATTTCTATGTAATTTGACACTGCTGTTCCGAATTTTTCAGATGTCAAACGCCATTTCCTGTTCTTGCTTATAAATTCCGTTTCATTTACATTAATGAAATACACATTTGCTGAGTATACTGACATGATTTGGATTCTTGAAGAGGTTGGTGGTAATTGTAATGCAGCGGCAATACTATATGCTGAATGCTATCCAAATAGAAGACATCCAAACCGCACAGTTATTAAACGAACTGACCAACAACTGCGACAGAGAGGACAAGATGGTGCTCCAGCCTATTATGGGATCATGGTTGGAGATTGGCTTCAAAACAATTTTCCAGATCGATGGATTGGTCGTGCCGGTGCTATTGCTTGGCCGCCAAGGTCACCTGATCTAACGCCCTTAGATTTTTATTTATGGGGTTATCTGAAGGATTTGGTATATCACACACCAGTAAACAATGTGGATGAATTAACAAATCGTATCGACCAAGCGGCGGCTTAGTATGCACTGCTGAACAGCGCTACGAGGCGCTACCCTGCATGTAACTCTGTTCAATATATTTTGGAAAGTTATATTGTCAAAGCGATATCGCACCTTTGGACTACCCTGTATATACCACAGCCAGTAGTGGTCACGCTTTGAATAAAATATCTAAATTCTATTTTTGTAACCTACCAATACGTTTTAGCAGGGTAATTGTATATTAAGGTTTAGTGAAATCCATTGAACGTTGTTGATTTTTATTTGTTTTCCCAGACTACTGTTTCAATTACAAAACTCGTATTACTTGAAATCGCGAGGTTAACGTGATTAATTATTAAAACTTCCCCAGACTTCATTATTTAAACAACTTGAAAATAATTTGTTATCATTGTAAAGCGAAGCTCAACCTTATTGGGAATATTAAACGAAAGATATACAGGGTGTCGACCTAATGCACATTTCCTCGAAACATCCTTATTACTAATGTAGCACAACAGTTCCAGTAGAAAATTTGGGTACGATTAAACCGCGGGTAACAAAGTTATTTTCACATACACAGGGTGTTCGATTTCGCCTGGCGAAGGTTTTAAAATTTAATTTCAAGGAAATGCCCTGTACATTTTAGATTCTCAAACTCCTTATCAATAGCGGCTTACAATAATATAAGGTTATGTTGGTCTAAACTTAAAAGTTTTTGGGAACTGTTTATATAAATATTTGATAAAATTTGTGATTTTCTTACGAATCCGTAGGAATTTTATGAAAATCATTGTTGAACATCTAATTTTGAAAACGAAATCTTCGTATGAAACACAATCGTATTATACAGGGCCATCACTATTTGCAATATACGCGATTGCCTTGGAATTAAACAATCTGTATATTATTTCATCATTTAAGATTAAAAAAAATAATGTATTTAAATTTCCAAGCTTCTAAAGTGCTCAAACCTTGAATTTAAACAATTCTTCTATTGATAATAGACGTAAAATCAATATTTATTTAGGGATCAAGCGCTCGGGGAAATTTTACACATGCATTCCGAAAGGTTTATTTAATAGCTTATTCGCCCCACAGCTGGGCACCGACCTCTTCTCTTCCACGTGCTTCTCCTCAGCGTGAAGAGATAAACACGGGGGGGGGGGCTGCAGTTTAAAGTAGAATCCGAACGACAGAAATTCCAGAGGTTTGCGGTTGCCAACTGGATTGGATAATTTTGTGTGGTGGGTTGCAGAAGAAGAATCATTAACACTGGCCATCTGTTATCATTTTAAAACCATAGCTATGTTATAGTTGTTAATTAAGAAAGCATCATATAATAGCATTAGCTGTTAATTTTAGGGTATTCTATTAAAAATTAATACAATTATGTCGTTTCCACTTAAACTTGAAGTCGGCCTATGTTTAGAAACAACCTGTATACACTATTCCATTTGAGACATGTTTTCGAGAATAAAACTCCAATAATCTTAAACTTGCAAAAAGTAGAAATGAACATATATATAACGAAATCTGAATGGTTCTTTATATTCTCTACAAAATATGATTGTGAATGGAAAATCCATTTTCCAAATTTGTCTTTTTTAATATTTTATAAAATGTTCAAGTAACAATTTTTCAGTTAGTCTAATTTGGGAATTTTACTTTAGTACAATAAATTGTAATAATAATGGCCTACTCCCTTCGATCTTATCTGTTTGCATAAAGTATTGCAGAATTTTTACATGAATACATAGTTTTTACATTTTCCTTTCATTCCATTCGAACATATAATTGGCGGAAAATATAAAATTTAACATATAAATAAGAATTTTCTAGTAATGAAGTGAAATCATAAAGAAGAAACGTGTTTTAAATGCCCAAGTGTTACTGCTTTATGACACCGCCTCCTCACACATGTATGCCAGCATTTGTAAATTGAGCTTTTCCAAGATGAAACCCCCTCCTGTAACCATGGAATTGTCATTTATGTAGTGAGAGAGATATAGCACACACAAACAATTTATTAAATGGTATGCAAACCTGATGGATTTTTCTCTTTTACATGAATGATAAACATATTTTCAAAAATTACAACGATATTTAAGAAAAATGCTTTTAATATCAACAAAAACAGATTATCGACAAGATGACAAAATTCACAAGAAACCGAAAACCTTTGAATTGTCAAAATAGTTGCAAATTGTTCAATTGCTCCATTCTTTGTAAATTTTGTCTGTTCGTTGTTTTTATTACTTTCTTGTTAGAAAACGTACTTTTATTGAATATTTACAGGGCGTTTCAGAATAACGTTCCGTTTAAAGGCATATAAAACTCATCAAAATAAGCCAAAAGGTCGAAATATATATCCTTACAAAATTACAGGCCTTCAATCTTAAAAAAAAATGTTTTTCGTGAATATCTCCGCAGTTAATAAAAGTTATTATCACCAAATTTAGTACAGAATTAGAGGAACAAAGACCTTACTTTTTCGTCAAATAAAAAAAATGTACCTTCAGAAGTGGGTTTTCTAAGTGGTTGAGGGTGGTTTTCATAAGACAAAATATGTGATTTAAGCAGGATGATGCTCCTGCCCATTTCTAATAATAGTGAGAAATAGTTTTTGGGCAAATATAGATTAAGCGAAGAAGTCAAAAGTTTGGCCACCTAGTTCGCCAGATTTAAATTCCTTGAGTGTTATTTATAAAACCCCCTCGGAATGTACAAATTTTATAAATTTAATTAATTAGTTTTAAAACCAGTCAACAATTTGTATTTTATTATTTGAGGCTGACTAGACACAATATTAGAAACTCCTATAGTGCAGTCGAATTAAAATATGGATTATGTTTTTACGTTTTACTTGAAACCGAGTGATCTTTTGGAAAAAAATTAAACAGATAATTTTGCTTTTAAAAAATCTGCATTAAATTACAATTCGGTTACACACAAAAAGTTTGGGGGGTAAAAACCATCCCCAAATCCTTAAAAACGCCCCCTCTGGAGAGTTTGTGTTTTTCAAATTATGCAGAAATTAAGGTCTTACTTACCTGTAATTCTGTAGTAAATTTGGTGATAATATCTTTATTTACTCGAGATATTCAAGAAAAAATTTTTAAAATTGAAGGCCTGTGGTGTACATATTTCGACCTATGTTAAATTGTTTATATATACCTTTTTGGCTTATTTTGATGAGCTCTGTACGCCCTTGAAGTTTCGAAAATTTATTCGGAAACACCCTGTAAAATTATAAACAATAAATAAACTATCATATCACTAGATGGCAAGAAAACTTAGCATCTGACAGCAACAAGTTGTTCAATTGTTTATTACTTGCGATTTTGTTTTCTTGTGGTTCTTTTGTTTCTGTGGTTATACGATTGTTTTTGTTAACTTTCTCCCTAATCTTTGTTAGTATGTTTTGGTATCTGTTATAAGATAAATGTAATTATTGACTACTAAATATGTAAAAACTTTAAGCCTTAACTTACGCCAATGTGTGAATAACCAACCACACTCAAAAATCAGGTGTTAAGTTTCGCAAGACCCTGTACAATATATCCTACGGTGTTGAAACTGACCTGTTATCTGCAGTCCACCTTATTTTAGAGACTGCATTGTAAAAACCAACACGTAATCACTTCTGACACAGCACAGGTGATAAAAGCAAAACTGTTTGGTATTGATTATGGGGCAACACCAAAGTTGATCACATCAAATATCCACCACTAACCTACAAATTCAGCACCACAATTTACAAGTACTGTTACACTAATTACGACTAACGGCTGGCACAATTAGCCGAAATGTTACCGAGAGGTTCAATGCTCGCGGATTTTACTACAGATGCGCCGCCGCCCCCTCACTTAGATAAGTTTGATTTCCTAACAGTGATGTCTAATTCCAACACTAAAAATGAATTTATCTTCTGCGGAACCCAGTTTTGCTTACAAAACGGAGTAAAATCCCTAATCGGAGGAAAATCGTGCAGAAGCGAGACGGACTATGGCCTTCGGCGCAAGTTCTACGATTATTTTGGCGCCATAAAAAGAAAGTTGAAAAAGCTGTTGCGAGTCGCTTACCAAACAGGCTTAGCTGGTTTTAAAGGCACTATGAAACTGGAAACGGCACTCGCCAGCGCTAAAATACCGCCGATTTAAAGAAATATGAAAAAAAAACATACAATGAATGACATCCTAACCTAAATAATTGTCAATTGACTCGACCTACAAAATGTGCGTTTTCCCGCAAATTCTAATTAAGTAGGTAGTAGTAAAGTAATAGAACTTACGTCAATAAAATTCGCTGTTAAACAGCACCGTTCCTTCTTTCTTAAGCACTGTAGTGTGAACAACAAATGATAACCAATCTACACTGTCATTTATGTTCGAAAACTGCAGTCAACCACTTTTACGTAGGTAAATGCGCGCATTGTTGCCAACCCTGCAAGTTTTGAAGTAACAATCCCTATTGTTTGTTTCTCAGAACTGTCATTTCTCTATACAAGGTGCTCGGAAATTAAAAGGCAATAATTGGCGATACTGGTTTAGGCCAAAAAACATAGTGTTTCGTGTGCTTACTATTCGAGTACTAATCCAACATACCTATAACCTTTGATAGGAAATCAGGTGCCATTCAAAACAACACTAATTATACCTATGTATATTTATTAAATGTTTCGTACTTGCTTCGTTATATTCATATTAATTAATAATGTATTAATAATATCATTGACAATGTCAACAAGTTTTATTAGCCTTTTTCTGCTTAATACTTTTTTGCCATTTTCAAGAGTAATTTTACAATTAAAATAAAGGGAATAAGTATTGAATAACTGGATATGTGTTTCCTTCATTTCTGTAGAAATTAATTATGTAGTAAATGCCGTATTTGTATAACAAGGGAATTTTATGAATAATAACATTTTAATACCAAACAAATATGATTGATTGTTTACTTTACTAGTAGTTTAATTTTAATTATAACATAACCTACAGGGTGATTGCTTTAGCTTGTAACATGTAGGTAGGGTATACAGATTACAGCTGTTTGTATTCCATAGGTATCTTAGTAAACTTTACATTGTTTAAATAAATAAAAATCAAAGTAGTTATGTTGAATGTACTAAGAAATAAACAATGAAACTGTTTACTAATAAATAAGATGCAGTTTTGCAATAGGCATATTTACAATATTTATTTCTTATAATTTAAACAACTCAAACACAAAGAAAGCCAAGATAGCATAAAAATATGTTGACATGACAATAAAATTCAACAAGCAAAATAAATTAAATAAAAACACTAATTAATGGCCTAATAAATGTTCAGACTGTCGTCCACCTTGCTGTTCACATAAATCAATCCACCGCAGGAAAGAATTTCTAACACGAATTGGCCTACATGATTTAATAATTCTTTCACTTAATTTTTCCTGAGTTTCTGCGGGTGTTTCGTAGGCGTCGTTTTTTATTTTACCCCACAACAAGAAGTCTCACGGAGTCAAGTCCGGACTACGTGGAGGCCAAGGTTCAATTGCATCTCTTGCAATAAATATGTTATGGAAAGATTCTTGTTGGTAGTTTCATATAATTCTATGGAAGTTACTAGGTGTTCCGCCATTTTAAAACTACATAAGCTGTCTAACATAAAGAGGAATGTTTTCTAGAAGTTGAAGGCAATAAGTAAATACATTTCCCCATTTAAACTGCCCTCAAAGAAGTTGGGACCAACGATACCACACCACACATTTACGATAAAAATTCTTTGACTGCCGAATCAAATGTGGGTTATCTTGTGAATAGAAATAACAGTTGTGTCTGTTTACACACTCATTGTCAGAAAATAGAATACCTATTTCTTAAAAACAGTGAATCAGTAGAAAGTCCGTTTCTTAAAAATTGGCAGAATATCACTCGACGAGGGTAGTCATCTTCAGTAAGCTGTTGCATTAATGCGATGTGGTAAGGATGAAACCGATTTCCTTTTAAAATGTTAAATAATGAACTTTGGCTAAAGCCTACAGTTCTTGCAACTCCTTGTTGGCTTATATGGGCATTACCAGTTGCTTGTTCGTTAACTGCCGCTTCAGCTTGTACAGTTGTGACATGTCGTTGTCTCACCTTTGGCTTGGTAAACTGTTCATCTTGCTTCAAATTTCTTTCCAAACGCCTAAAGACATTATGTGATGGAAGGGGTCTATCTGGGTATCTCTGTGTATATTATCTTACTGTTAAGTTTTCTCGCTATTAGAATACCTACCTAGAAAGTGATTGTTATTACCACATGAATCTATACAAATCAACAACTTTATACAGAAGTTTGTTAAGTTTGGCAAAACATAGTTGACATCTGCCTCTCCAAACAACTCTTAATGTACAAAAATTTATGGCTAAAAGAAAAGTTAGTTATGCATTTCATGCACATGCAAGAGGTGTAGCCTATTTACTTGTTACAAGGTAAAATGATCGCACTATATAATTAAATCATGCTCTCAATGCTTCTTGTGTACTTTTTCTTGGTTTATAAATTCTATAATTGATTGTTTTTATGGCTAGCAACCACTTGTTATGTACACGAATCGGTTTAACACATCCTGCAATTTCTTCCAAATACGAACTGTTATTAATTTAAATATGTCTAAGAAACAATGATTTACATTTTATTATGGAAGTTTATAAAATGTCTTTAATTTTCATTACTTGTTTTTTGAAAGGAACTTAGTTGACATAACCTTTATCTTCCTCTTCTTCTTTCTGGATTTAACTCGTTGCCGTAAGGCGTAGGATCGTCGACCTACCTTCGGTTGCGTCCTCTATCTATAGCCCTTCTTCTAAGCACGCTGATATTTTTTCCTCTAATGTCTCTGCCATTCTACCTATTCCGTCTTCCTACTGCATTCTCGGTCTTCCTTGCTTTGTTCTGCCTTGGGATTTTGCTTCTAATATTCTTTTTGGTATTCTTCTTTCATTCATTCTTATTACATGGCTGTACCATTTTAACTGTCTTCTCTCTATAGTTTTTATTAGTGGTTGACGGTTGTACTTCTAATTCTTGTCTTATCGTGCTATTTCTTACTCTATCCATGACATAACGTTTATAAATGCCCTAATTTAGAAATATAAATCATGATAACTTTCTGAATTTCTGTTTAAGAATATATTATCGATCAACAAAAAAGAGAAAATACAACTATGGTATTTTTATTTATACTATTTTTTGTAATAATGACAAAATCATCTACGAGCCTATTCTTTTTTTCTTCTTCTTCTGTCTGCATTTCCATTTACGTCTTAAGGCGACATGTCCTATATCCAGTTCCTATAGATGTTCCGGTGTATTATCTGTCAAAAATTTCTACGCTTTCCAATTAAAACTTGAAAGTTAGTTTTCTTCAAAACAAATAATACATACAGGGCAGTAGCTAAACGACAATTTTTTGTGGGTTTGTTAGTTTGGGAGTTATTTTTAATTAAATATTTCGTTTTTTATCCAAAAAAACGTTATCACTCTTAAGAAGTTTCACATGTATCTCAATCCTCCACGCTTTAAGCCAAAAATATCTCTGTAGTCTTCTCTTCATCTTTATGATGTATAGACCAATTGCATGTAAATTATCTACAATTAGCAGGGCTGCGAGCCCTCTCTGCACGTATACCGGGCACCAGGCTGGCGTAACCCGTTGAACATAGAAGAGATCTTTCGCTACATGGTTTATGTTTGTCAAAGATGTTCGTATGACAACCGAGACCGACGGCTTTTCGTGTCCTGTGAAGCACAACCGATTGTATATACCACTAGATTGGGTTGCCCATCTGAATACTGACTACTCTGTAGTACACTTTCAGTGTCAATTTTCTTAAATGTCTTGCAACTTTAAGTTACACCTTACTATACAATAAACTTTACTTCCAAATAGTTGAAAATGTTTATATTTTACAACAAAATATAGTTTCTCTACAATTATCATATTTTTTAATATTAGCGAAATAATACACCAAAATTATTTAATTGGGTGTAATTTGTAGATACCAAATTGACCTAGAAACAACATTTGCAGAGAACTACCAACAAGGAAAAAACAACCTTGATGATGGCAAGAAAAGACTTTGGAAAGAAATTGGGATTAAAACCAAAAATGGTCCATTGGCTATACACAACAGTGATAAGACCGACAATACCTTATGGTTCACTAGTGCGGTGGCCCATAGTAAATCAAAGACAAACAAAGAACCAGTTTCTAAGTGTTCAAAGACTGGCTTGTCTCTACATAACGACAACAGCACTAGAAGCTCTCTTGCAACCTCCTTCTCTAGGTATAATAATCAAGGGCGAGGTATGCAAGTCAAAGATTGGCTGGAACTGCTTTTGTAGTCTCCCAACACTGGAAAATCCCAACAACGTAAGGTAATGAAACATCGTTTACAGATCCTGAACCTGTTGTCCGACCAACTAAAAAGACAGTTTGAGTAACAGTTAAAGAATGGATTTTAACCAAATATTCGGAACTCTGGCGACCCTCACCTCGGCAAAGACAGCGTAAAGCTATGACAGGCAACCACCCCCACAAGCAACGTAGTAGAACTCAAATTGGCATAATGAGAGGTCTCCTAACGGGACACTGGCACTTCAGACAACATTTTCACAACATAGGGTTATATAACGAAAACCCCATCTACAGGGTATGTTGCGAGGAAGAATAAACAGCCTCCTATCGTAATATTTAAATGCGAAGCCCTAACAAGATACAACCGACAGCCAGTCTGATCAACAAACTTATAGAGCTGATAAAGGGGATGGATCTACTCGACCGTGACTAGCAACAGAAGGACACAGTGTTAAAAGGCACCAACAACCCTCCTCGTAACTAATCTAATCTAATGATTACCAGTATGATTATTGATACTAAAGGTGGATTCATCACTGAATAGCCGTTGTTCTAGTGTCCAGTGAGGACGTTCCGTTTGCCCATCGCCAACGCTTGAACCTCTGTTTCTTGGAAAGTACTTATTGGTTTTTTGCTTGCTCTACATCTTCGGAGTCCAAAATTCAGATGTCTTCTGGTCATAGTAGACACATTAGTAGCTTTTGGCCATAATTTGAGTTCTGTAGAATTGAGGCTCCTTTCAGCCGAACTGGTTCTTCTTAACACATCATCATCTTTAGCACAGGTAATTTTTGTTCAGCCACCCCGGGGTTTACCTTTAGTTTTCCAATTTAGGCATATTCTAATTATTCGGAAGAAAGTTGATTGATTACACTGCACATTGTTAGCGATTTCACGGGTGGCAACTTCTTCTTTATGATGGCAAATGATTGCATAACGATTTTCATCGGTCGATTTCATCTGTTTCTTCTGCGAGAACATGATGCAACTTTGATGACACATAAATCTCAAATAAATGTCGTAAATTTAGGTTACTTGTAGTTAGAATACAGAAGGTTCTTCTCATACAAATGACTTTAACTAGGCTCTAAGTAATTTCTAATCACCTCATTATTATTCAGAATAATAGGTAGTTGACGAAGAGATTAAGCAACAATGTCTATTTCAATTATTTTAAAGAATTCCAAGATAATGGTAAACAGATAAACTAATAACATAGTAATGATAAGATATTTAAATCTATTTTTCAGAAATTATGACAAAAAGATACGTTAAAGTCCAATAATCAATTACATGCTTTGCTGATGCAGGACTTTTTCGTTTTCCTGTGCTTCGAGGTAAAACATCGAAATGTTCTTCTTGGAAAACAATCTAAAAAAATAGCATTCACCATATTCTACATGTACTACACTATAAGTAGCATTGTTTAAACGCCAAGAATATCTTTCTATCTGTAGAAGGAATAGCCACATAAGCATAAAGTTGAACAACTGAAGTTTAAAAAACTTGTTTACAATTGCACCACACTGTTAAGGCTGCAAACATTCAAAGACTTCTTGGCCCAATGCTGAAATTCGTTGCTATAAATAAACTTCATTGGCATCAAACAGGAGAATAATGAGATTTGTACTTACACTATTTATGTCTGCAGCACAAGTCAATTTTCTAAGAAAAATTAGTTTTAATTTAGATTATTTTATATCTGACTGTACGAGTGTATATTGACCTAAATTAGAAAATAATTTTCTATCTTATTTCTGACGGTTTTAATGCATTTTTAAATATTAGTAATACCCTTAAACTTTTTTGTGTTGAACCTCAAAACCATCCCTCTAAAACTGTATTACATTTTAATTTAATTAAAAAAGAAAATTAAAGAAACGTAATCTATTTTCTTTCTGTAGTTTCCAGGCATGAATAGTATTTTTTATGTTCTCTGTTTTACGAATCAATCCTCCATGTTTATTATTTTTTAAAACTGAAACCAAAGGTGAAAGTAAGCCGGAACGCTGTTCCGGTATATGATTTGAAAACGGAACTCAGATCCAATTTAAAATTACTAGGCAACAAAGAAAAGTAATAATGTATTTTTCGTAAACAATTTACAACATCAAAAATGGACACAAAATGATTTCTAGCTGAAATCTGTGTTCCTTATATAACCGTCTGACGATGGATAGCGGGCGGTGGAAGGTAGAAGCACGGTCAGCACTAGTCCTTTGCACGCGACACCAACGTGTACGTCACAACCTTGTTGCATTTCGTTTTTCAAGCATTCAACCAATAGCGTTCCGGAAAGACAATAGTTTCTACTTACACCCATGAGTAAAACTATCTTGGAAACGCTTACTAGAATATGAATTTTTAGGAATAAAAATAGTATCTATGTACGTATTTATACTGCTTTCGCTGAGAGGATGCACGCACTACTACTACTACACCTGCGGTTGGCGGATTATGTACAACTTTTAGTTATTTTTACAAAAAGAAAAATTGAACAACAACTTTATAACAACATAAAGATATAATTTCCGTATTATAATTGTCTGTTTTTAACGGTTTACTAATAATAATTGCAATTTTTTATAATTATATTTACAAAAGTATAATAAAACTACTTATTATGTAACTATTAATAGTTGGGTTTTAAAAATTACAGGCGCTGTTAACAATGTAATGCAATACCGTTGGGAGAATCCATAAAGAGGTGTAATAAAACGCTATATAGGTAATTATTTAAAAGAATGACAAACACTTCACACACCTACACAAGATAAGGATGTCGTTTTGAGATAATGTAGAAGATTCACTATATACAGTGCAGATACACTAACAGGGTTTTTGATTTGATTTATCTTAAGAATATTATTACTAAATAATGGGAAGCAGCGTGGCACGAGTACTAGTCAAACAGTATTCAAAGTTAAGAAACGATCCGCGCGGTTACCAAAATCTTCGCTGAAACAGGATTAAAGTGGCAGTGGGGTGCGGAACTGCCTTCGGGCCTCGCCGCAATTATTTTCCACACGCAATTCATTTTACTACTAAATAATAAAACATAAATAGTAATAATATAGCTACTATACCTATATTATTTTGTTTGTTGTAACTAATACTATGCTAATGCTAATACTAAAATGCTAATTAAAAATATAGGAAGAAGAAATAGCGATAATAACGAATAGCACGAAATTTTTAGTTTGTTACATTGTACGGATTTTTATAAAGAATAAAAAAAATACATACATACATATTGTATACATCGTTGCATGCGATGTTAGTTGTAGCAGCTACTAACCTGCTAGAATTAGAATTCGCAACGGATTTTTCAAGTCCCGGGTGCGGTATTGTATACACAGTTGCCACCGGCTGTCGAAAAATTAACCTCAAAAGCAAGTAAATACTAAATTTAGTAGTACAAATTTAGATTTTCTTCCATAGCTTGTAGAACATACGAGAACATTCCACGCCCAAAGGTATAAATAGATGCGTCTCCCTTTCCATGCCATTTGCATAAGTTTAGTGCATGTGTGAAGTATAACTAACCCAGTTTTTCAAAAGTGTAGAAATGGGCACTTCAAGCACAGAAGAAGGAGCGGCGTTGAAGGAAAAAGGCAACGAAGCGTTCAGGAATGGAGACTGGGAGGAGGCGATTTCCTTGTACACCCAAGCAATCAAGTTAGCCCCAGAAGGCAACGACTTAGCTGTATATTTGAAGAACCGCGCTGCAGCCTACTTAAAACAAGAAAAGTTCACCAAAGCCCTGGGAGATTGTGATAAGTCTTTAGAAATTGCCCCATCAGACCCTAAGGCTCTATTTCGACGCACACAAGCTCTGGAAAGTTTGGAACGTTTCGAGGAGGCCTATCGAGACGCCCGAGAGGTATTGAAAGTAGATCCTACAAATAAATTCATACAACCTGTTTTAGAACGGCTATACAAAATCGTGCAAGAACGCGCTACAAAAAATGCGCAAATTACTACTAGGGTGGAAAGCATGACCAAACTTGCGTTTGATTTAACTGCCGAAAAAGAGAAACGAGAGACGGCAATAAATAACTTGTTGGTTTTAGCTCGTGACAGAGTTGGTTCGGAGATTATTTTGAAAACTGGAGTTTTACCAAAAATTAAGCAACTTCTCAAAGTAGAGAAGAATCATGAAATTTTTATTTCGGCTGTTAGGTTGGTGGGGGAAATTTGCAAGGGTTCGATTGAAAATACTAAAGTGGTGTTGAAGGAGATAGGGTTGCCATGGTTTCTAGAAATTATTGATAGTAAGAATCAGAATCAGGTGAATGCAGCTGAGCATTGCATGCAAACAATTTTGAATACGTTTTCGGGCATGGATAACAAGCCGGATTCGAAGCCTAACAAAGAACTTTGTGAAACGTACAAGTTTCAAATTGATACCCTTCTGTCGTGCCTTGTTTATTCCCTGAATAATCGTACTTTAAGTGGAATAGCCCGCGACGCGATCATAGAATTGCTAATTAAAAACGTGCACTACACGACGTTGAGCTGGGGCGAACGTTTGGTCGAAATAGGAGGAGTACAGCGCCTTTTGGAATGCGCAAGTGAGTTGGAAGAGTACAAATACGAAAGCGCGATGAACATAACGCCGTCCACTCAAACTATAGCAGCGGTTTGTCTTTCGCGAATCTACGAAAATATGTATTACGACGAGGCAAAAGATAAATACATAGCCAAAATTGAAGAATTCTTAACCTCAAAATTGTTAACGCCCGATATAGAGTCGAAAGTACGCGTAACTGTTGCGATCACTGCGCTGTTACGGGGTCCCATGGATGTAGGCAACTCTATAGTTGCCAAAGAGGGAATAATAGAAATGATTTTGGTAATGGCGAATTCGGACGATGTGCTCCAACAAAAAGTAGCGTGTGAATGCATAATCGCAGCCGCTAGCAAACAAAACAAAGCCAAAGCCATCATCAATCAAGGCGCCCACATTTTAAAAAAGTTATACCAATCTTCGGAGCCAGGAATACGGGTCAGAGCCCTAGTGGGACTTTGCAAGCTGGCAAGCTCCGGTGGAAATGATGCTTCAATAAAACCATTTGCCGATGGTTCGGCTCTGAAACTAGCCGAAGCCTGCCGCCGCTTCCTGCTACATCCAGGCAAGGACAAGGATCTTCGGAAATGGTCTGCGGAAGGCCTCTCTTACTTAACCTTAGATGCTGAAGTCAAAGAGAAGCTCGTCGAGGACAAAGCCGCCCTTCAATCGCTCATAGAATTAGCCAAAACAGGTGACCAATCAGTGCTGTACGGAGTCATAACTACTTTGGTTAACTTATGCAATGCATACGAGAAACAGGAAATGCTCCCAGAAATGGTCGAGTTGGCTAAGTTCGCCAAGCAGCATATTCCTGAAGAGCACGAGCTCGACGACCCCGATTTTGTGTCGAAACGAATTCTCGCTTTGGGGAGCGAAAACATCGGCTCTGCGCTAGTTGCGCTTTCAAAGACGGAGAGTAAAAATTCGCAAGAGCTCATCGCTAGGGTTTTCAACGCGCTTTGTAGCGAGTCGGAACTGCGGGGTTCCATTGTCCAACAAGGAGGCGTAAAAGTCCTAATAAAGTTAGCTCTTGAGGGCACAGAAAAAGGGAAACGCCACGCCGCGCAAGCCCTCGCCAGAATCGGCATCAGCATGAACCCGGAGGTCGCATTTCCGGGCCAAAGAAGCTTGGAGGTCATACGACCCTTGCTAAGTCTTCTACATCAAGATTATAATGCATTGGAAAACTTCGAAGGGCTCTTGGCGTTGTGCAACATTGCGCAATTGAGCGAAACGGCCCGTCAGCGAATCATCAAAGAAGGCGGGCTCACCAAGATTGACCACTATTTATATGAGGATCACCTAATGATTCGACGTGCGGCCACGCAGGTCATAACCAACATGACCATGTCGCCGGATGTAGTGGAAATATATGAGGCTGACAATGACAGGATGAAGTACTTGGTGATTCTGTGCGCAGATGAGGATTTGGAAACAAGTTTGGCGGCTGCGGGCGCCGTGGCAATTTTGACAAGCGCCAGCGAGAAGTGTTGCGCGAAAATTTTCGAAGCCAACGCTTGGTTGGATAGTTTGCACGTTTTATTGGCGAATCCAAACGCGAACATGCAGTACAGAGGAGTCTCCATAGTTAAGCACATGGTGGAAAGTTCGATAGAGGTCGCTGAGAAGATTATCGAGACGGATGTCATGGAAATTTTAATGGCCCTACTGAAGTCAGAAGATGTGAAATTAAATGCCATTAAGCCCGTAGCGGAGGAAGCCTTGAAATGTGCTGAAAGCTGGGGGATTATCAAGAAACATGATGGGTCGGGTGGATCCAACCAGGAAGCTGAGAATTAGGTAAAAATAAATGCAATTAATTGTAGAACAAATTTGTATTGGTTGCATTGCAGAACTGGATTACGACTGCTGTATACAGTATTTTATAGCCTTCCTGATCCACTAAGGGGTCCAAAATGCCTGTGGCTGTTTAGGAAAACCAACAGAACGATTGACCATCCTGTATTAACATACATTTAAAATTCATGACACGTTAAAAAAGGTTAAAATTGACAATGTTTCGGTATTAACAAAGATTGATGATATTAAGAAAAATATTAATTTAACTTGTTTGTTATGAATTGTATTTGTTTGTTAGCCTTAATAGACGTTTGAAGTACTTAACTATTTAAATAAGGTTTCTTTTAGGGTAAATATTTTTATATATTCTATATAAATAAGTTATTTGGAATTTAGAAATGAACTCGTTGCAAGCAATTTTTGTATAGCATTTTTTAACAATTGTTTATTTGTTGCCTATATAATACATATTTATTATTTATAATATTATTATTTGCAATTGTTCAGATTTTCTAAGATTCATCAATAAATAATTTTATATATAAACTGTTGAAATGAACATGATTTAAAATTTAAAAATAAAAGACTTTATATTTATGTCGCGTTTCTTCTACAACACTATTACATTTTCCATCCAAAACAAGCAAAAAGTTGTTTCTTCAATATATTGCAAAATATTCTCAACACAGTAATAGAGTTTACATTTAAGAGCGTTCGATCGGTATAGGAATACACTGCTGGTATACAGAGGTTACGTTTGTGCTAGTTTCATCGCTAAAAAAAGATTTCGTAATGAGGTTTCCACTGTTTTATTAAGAAACCTGCCTTCAATGCTGATAATCTATTAGAATTTTATTGAAAATTATTTTTTATAAAGATAACTGGAATGCAACGACTGCATACAGTGGTTTAGTTAATATAATTTTATGCTCTTAATGTAAAAGATATCACTATGGGGTTTTCACTGTTGTATTCAGAAAACTAGGCACTAGGGCACTATGCATTCGGATTTTGCGAGAACGATATTTTTATATAAAATTAGCCATGTCTAAAATTAGGTCATTTACGGAAGCATGTATCAATTAACCTAAATAATTGAAAAAAAAATGAAATGCATCATGGTGTTTTGTCGTAAAAATGGTATAAATTTTATAAAAATTGGTTCATAAATAAGCCAGAAAAATACATTATAAATGACGTATGTTTTTCCCTAATTTTTTAAATTTCTCGCCATCGGTTAGTAGCGCCACAAATAAAATTCTAGAACGGAAGAAACCAGTACCTCACTACCAAGCCCGCCTGCTGCTAATCCGCTTATCTTTCACTTTCAAAGACCATACCTGCCTTGCCATCAAAAATATAAACTTACCAACGGTAGAGTGGAATATTGTGATCCACGTTAAAATACCGCATATTGTAATGGAAATATATCAATGAATATTGCAAAATAAAAATGATATTCTGATACAATATTTAATTCTGAACATATTCTACATTTAAAACAACTGTAACTGATTTTCATTTTTCAATAATATACTTACCGTATAAAAATTATGTCGGTCACTCTGGTGGGTGACACACGACACGTATATGTCCCTAATAACTAATCTAACAAATGTGGTAATGAACTTTGTAGAAATCTATAACACCTCCTGGAAACAAACAAAGATAAACTCTTTATCCGGCCTACAGCGGCTAGGTTACTAATGGGATACAAAAGTCACTAATGCCTTCCCAAACAGAAAATACTAGTGTAGGTGCACCTACATATATGTACATACATAGTATACATACACATTTGGTTTATCTAAACGTCAAATAATGTGCTTACAAGTTCTACCTATATTTTAAGTATAACTTAGTGACTCATTACAACTAAACTAATTACAATGACTTGCCTAACAATTGCTTTAAAATTTGTAGTGTAATTGCTCGAAATAGGGATGAGGGACTAATTACCCTTATACTTACAATGTACAAATGAGTATTGAAAATCGTTCGTTGATTTGACTTCGTAAGTGATTTTGGTTTAGGGCTGCACAGTCGCGTTGGAGCAAAAAGTTTGCTATTTGCAATATTTTAGAAGAACCTATACATCAGATAGAAACTTCTGAGATAAAGAAGGAGATATAAATATTGTCCCACAAATCAAAGAGTGCGATTTAGAAAAGTGCCTATATAGATTAGCTCATAATGCACCAAGCTTAATTATGAACAATGCAGCAGAACAGTATAATGCAATAGTATGCAAATTTATGGGCGGAAATCGAATAAATTTTGCACTAAAAGATTCGTATCAAACAAGATGTTATGCTGCAGATATATACTTCAATGAAAAAGAGCTCTACTACTCAGAAATTCATAAAGCTTTCGTCAATGGTAGCCCACCTAGATATATGAATAAATATATACAATATACAATAAAACGTCCTGCGAAAGCTGCAAAATTGACACCTACAGAAGCTGCAGAAAAAAACTTTTGGGTTTTGTCGTCTACGATGCTCAGAACAGAAAACTGATATTAAAGCCTAACCACGATTATATGTATCAAATCCAAGGCCAGTATATAACGGACAAAAAATTTTGCTATTTTGTCATATGGACACCATTAGGGTTGCATATTCAAAAGATAGAAAGAGATACCGAATATTGGACTCAGAAAACGATGAAGCTACTGGAAATATTTTATATGAAATGTTTGTTACCAGAAATCATTGATCCAAGACACTAGAATCCTACGAAATCCGCTCCGGTAACTGTATGAAATATATTTTTTGCAGAGTCGAATAATTGTCGTACATTTTAAATTTACTTATTTTTTTTATTTATATTCCTTTTACCAACACTATTACTTTCTTATATTTCCATATGTATTATTATATGTTTTTTAATAATAAACTTAATCAACACGTTTATGAAAATTATTTAAACTACGTTGCACCTCTCAACATAATCGAGAACCCCACGGTAGTCCTGGAATAATGGACACCCTGTATAATTTGGTATTAAATACAAGGTCTAGATTAGTTTTCAAATTTATTTTTTAAATAACATTGTGTACAATTTAGTTTACAACGTATTGTAACAAAATTGTGCGCTATTTTATTTAAAAAATAAATTTATAAGCCCATCCAGGCGCATACATACATTGAAAACGGTTATATACCAAAATCAAAATTTATTAATATCAGTTTATATTTTTTTAATGACAAATGAAACTTATTAGCCTTAGATATCTGCCACCTATGGCAGGTATACGGCTGAAGTGACCGAAATCGGGTAAAAGTATAATCCCCTTTCATCCCTAGTAATTTTGTGGCTACATCGGGCAAGAAATGTTGTAGGCACATCAGAGGCGCAATTTAGATAAATCCATCTTATTCTGAACTTTCGTGACTCTCTCTTAGTTTTTGGAACCGCCATTGCGAAAGGAGCCTTAAATGAGCTTACAAACACCACCATACTATTTAGTACATCTATATGAATGAAGGGGATTGTGGCCTAAAATGATCCCCTTAAAACAAAAATGTTTGTGAAATGTAGAATAAAGTTCATAAAGAATGGAAATATTTGTTATTAAAATTTGCAAACATTTTACAACAAGAGTCACATACCTATGCATTGTTTGAAGATAATTAAATTATATATTTTTTAACATAATACAAAACTTTGCAAAAGGATCATTTTACCCTAAGGAGTCGGGCAAAATGATCACCCAATGTAGGGTACAATGATCCCAGGATGATTTATATATAAACCTACTCAAATACCCTTTCATGAACGTTACGAGCGATATCATCAGCACAATAATCGCTGCCACCGTTCTCAAGTCCAGCACACTCATCAAGTACCCAGTGCTTGTAATTAACACAATTCGCTCGTCCTTCTCCCGCAGAAAATTTTAGAAATATTTCAGAGCAAATAAGGCGCTCTACATCCTGTCCCCCTTTTTTTCTTTTGCTGTCTTTACCTTTTGTTAAACTTGGTCTCTTGTTTTTCTCTTTTTGTTTTTCTTTTACAACTTGACATCCAGATAGGGTAACAGGGAATGGGGAAGAAGAAGAAGTTTTTTTTTACTGCTGATTTATTTTTCATTTTCAAAGCTTTCTTCTTTTCCTGTTCTGCTTGCTTCTGTTGTTCCTCCACCAACTGGTCTTTATAAGGAGTGATTGTCAGAATGGCTGTGCCCCCAGATTTTCTCGTCTTTCTTGCACGTTGTTGTTCTGACATGTTGGGGAGTGGACGAACATCTTCCGGCGCGAATGTGAAAGACGTGGAAACCCCAGAGGTGGATGGAGGCACAACATTATCATCTTCGTTGAGCTGTTCACACTGTTCCTGCTGAATAGCTTGCCTAGGAGGAGTTGAAGGAGCTCTTGTGTCATTTTGGTTATGGGCATCATTATTTTGAGGCAAGTTGTAGGGTTCGTCTTGCTCAGTAACTTCAGCAGTGAAAACAATGTCAAAAAAAAACATCTGGGTCGTAAGGAACGATTCTGGCCTTCTTAAAACCATTAATGGCATTAACTGGGGTACTGGCATTCATGTAGGATTCATTGAAAATACTCGAGATTTGAAAAACTGTAACAACGCTATTACACATTGCTGCCAACTTCTTTTTGGTCTGCCTCTCCTGTTTTTCCCGTGTTTTTTTCTCTGTTAGGACGTTTTTTGTGCTCTCTTATTCTCCATCCTTAGAATGTGCCCGAACCACTTAATTCTGCTCTGTCTTATTATGGCTATTATTCTGTGGTCTTTGTAGAGTTCTTTAATTTCTTTTTTTGTTCGTCTTCTCCACAGCTCCGTATATTAGCCTTAGCATTTTTAGCTCTCACGCCTCTATTCTTCCAACATCCCTTGCTCTTAATGTCCACGTCTGGCTCGCATAAGTGGCTACCGGTCTAATTATTGTCTCATAAATCCAAATTTTTGCGGTTTCAGATACATCTTTTGCTTTTATGATCTTCATTACCGATCCTGCTCTTTTGGTTCCTAACATCAGTCTTCTCTCGATCTCACTGTTTTCACTGGTTCCCGTAGTTGCAAATTTCAGATACTAGATAAATAAACTTATCTACTTCTTCTAGCTTGAGTTTTTCTTCTTCCACCGTTAGCATTAAGTTTTCTTGCGCCGTTTTCGTGTTTCGTCCCATGACCATATACTTGGATTTCTCAGCATTTACTTTTGCTCCCATCTTATTTGCTTCCGTTATTACCCTACCCAGCTGTACTTTTAATTCTTCTTCAGTTCTCGTTAAAATGGCTAGGTCATCTGCAAAGGCTATGCATTGGTGGGCATATTTCAGTACCGATCCTGTTTTTTTCAAACGACATCTTCTAACTGTTGCTTCCAAAGCTAGGTTAAAAATTGTAGGTGATAATGGGTCACCCTGTTTTAGGCCAAGGTTCGCACGAAATTTCTCTGATTCTTGTTATATGTTGTTGTTGGCCACGTGGTCTGTTATTCCAGTAGTAATTTAGTCAAGTTGTTCTTACTTAATTTCGTAGGTTCACGACGACAGACGTATATAATAATTAGACACTTTATTTATAAATTATTTATTAACACACTTTAATATTTATTAACAAACTTAAATACACAAGTCTTTCTAGTTGGTACTCAATTCAGTCGCTGACAAAATGTAAGAGGTCGAGCATCCCCTAACCTGTGCTTATATAGCTAATCGGAGATGTTGTATTGCCAACTAAACTGTTGCCAACTTCTTAGGCTAACATCTCCACA
>JABXWE010039679.1:0-15275 GCA_014611495.1 Limonius californicus
TATTTTCTTGAAAACACAGACAAACCTATACACGCTTTACTATCAACTATTATTCACCAAGGTAAACGAGCGACAAAAATACACATATATCTTGCAATGCAATTGCTGATATTGTGGAATCACCAAACTTTATACCTCTACCTTTCCGAATAAATACAGTGCTGTAAATTCCATTACTTCTCTAACTAGATAAAATCAGGGTATTGACGGAGAGTTACAAGGAGTTGGGGGAAAAATCATTACATTTTAGTAGACATTCGGGGAATAACCGTACATCATAGTGTTAATTTGCAATAAGTAAACAAGCCATGCTAAAATATACACGAAACTCACTGTTATAAGAGAAAATTGTAATTTTCAGATTTTAACAGAAAGTTACCCGAGCGGACGTGTGGGGCCTATCAGGACATTTTATTTTTTTGTGAAATAACGCGGATTTATATATTTTGTAAAATTAGATTATAATATGCCTTTTTACATTTCTGAAAGGTATACAGAAGCTCGCGACCGTACAATATTTTTTTTTAAAGTTTCAGAATTTTTTGTATAATGCGTGTACTCACAGACCCCACCCGTCCGCTGGAGGGTTAAATACCTTAAAAGCTTCAGGTAGCACTCTTCTGTAGGAAATACAGTCCTCAAAAACACTAACACGAACTTCCTGTAGTGCTTAGTTTCCTCACACGACACTTAAAGTATATTATACTTGGCAATGTTGACGATGTCTTTGCATTTATGGAGAATTTAATTAGTAGGCCGACATTACATGAAGCATTTTGACAAATGTCGAAAAACAAATTTTCTACTTTTCATCACAATACCATGGCATTGCACTGTTGTAAATGTAGTATTTACGAAATTTATCATTTTTAACAGTACTTCCAGAAGAGCAACTAGAGCGTCAACTCAATATTAATCTTTACATAATCAAGTGGCAGTCAGTCACTTATCGTCAGATACGTGCAACATTAAAGTTCTCGTTATTGTTTCCATGAAATTCTGTTTTAAAGATATGAACTTTAACACTCTCGTACAAGAAAACTAAGCTCCAAATACCTACTTTTTTTTGAAGATTTGTATTAAGCATTCATAAAGGAAAAATTCTACCTGAAGCTTTTAAGGCATTTAAAGGACACCCTGTATAAATAATTTTAGTAAACCGTTTATTTGAATCTAAAATGATGCTGTTTTAATCTAAGCGAAGGTATATGTTTATGTTAAAAAGAGTAATTTATTTAACATTAAATTATATTTGGTTTAATATGGATGTATTTGATATTTAAAAAGCGGTTACACTAGGATGTTTATTTTTTATTACATCTGATTCTAATCTTTAACAGATGTAGACACGGTTTCTTATTACCTTTATAAGAATCAAGAGCAAATGAATTTATATTATCAACAGTCAGGCAGATAATATATAATATTGTACATATACTGCCAGAAAGTGAAGTTTCAGTAAATTAATGGGTAAAGACATTAAAACAGAACTGATTTTAAATTTTAGGAAAGAGTTTCTGTGCATTGCATAACCAAATCAAATATTCCGTATAGTAAAATTCCCTTTTGGCACTTCAATATTGAAGGCTTCCAGTATTCGCTCGCATGCCGTGCTCAGTCTCTACGACGAATTAAATAATACAGCAGCTTTAAATGTATACTTAACCATAAATTCATAATAATCTGTATGACATGATTAATGAATATGCCCCTAACAATCATTCGAGACGTAGTCAGTTGGCAAATGTTATATTGAAAATGTGCCTACGTCGAATTATTATTATTATTATGAATGCAACATTAATGTCAAGATGGCATGTGGAGCTGACTTAGTTCACAGCCTGGATTCCTCTGGAGGATTGGTGCACCAGAAAATATGTATAATTTTAGTAATTACTCTACGATTACAAATACGTGCGGCTACCGCAGCTAGCCGGCAGATGAGCATCCGTAGGAGGACTCCCGGTGAGTACAACTGCTCAATATTTCTTGACAGATCAGTAAGTTTGTGCTATATTATATGTTGCATGTCACCTGACTGTCGCCACCAGTGAGTTCTGATCGCATCAGCTACTTGTTTACCCAGGAACGGTGTAAATGACATGCAGAAGCGCTGCAACCGTATTTCAATTAATAATTCAGGAGTTTTTGTTCGCCCCCCGTAAGGTCGACTCTAACATTCTTTATTAAAGGCTACTCCTCAAAAAAATATATAAATATTTGTTGCTCCAACGTTCCTCTACAAAGAAAATGTGTTTTTCCAACGTGCAGCAGCGTCTTCCCATGGATCACAACAAAACTGAAGTCATGACTTGACTTTTTTTAGCAGAGATATCTATAAAAAACTTAAACCAGTAATTGCTTAATATAAGATTTTCTATGTTTTATTTTACCTGATGATATTTCGTCTATAGAAGAGAAATGCCACTGTTGGCTCTTTTGGTTTCAATTAAACCAGGTTGTTCTAGTGTTACGGTATTAATATGTATGTTTCTAATGAGGCCTTGTACATGTGTGCACATCCATTTGTTTCGATTACTTTCGATGACTCAAAGTGAGCGCATAATGCACATCCAGCCCAAGGTGGTATCCGATTAATGACACAACAACGTGTATTTAGTAACTAAATAAAGCTAAATAAAATTACTGCAGGCTTCGAGATCGCGTCATGCACATAAAGCGATATAGACAGCTTCAAAAACTTGTACATAATTTTACAGCTATTTTTTTATAGGTACATAAAATGGAAATGAAGAGGAAGACCCCTACAGACGATGTGACAAACGTCGACTAACGATGGGTAAATGCACGTTTACGTTGTATATGATTAGCACATTCCAAACGTACACAAATGTTGGCGCCGTGGACGTTTGCTTAATAGGCGGTAAATACTCCACACATCCAGAGGATAGACAAAAGTTTATTTGGTGCACTTTTAACAAGTTCACCTACACAAGCAAATCCCCAGTGTTGGACACATCGTGTGTAGTAAAATACGTCAAACCTTTGACATATGTTGGCCAGAATTTATGCATATTCACTAACGCCAACTTTGGCAGATGTTTGTCACCTCGCCTGTAAGGTTCTTAAAACCATTGCTTACCATAAAAAGTATCGATTAGACTGTCGAATCTCCATTCGTATGGAACACTATTTACACTCTGACTCCATTTTATTATTTGGTATCTAAAATGTAAATACTGCCCAACAGCCAACTATTTATTCTAATTTATTGGTGGTTATTTACGCATGATTAAATAAAAATGCATTGGTTATAACATACCGTGGCCATCATAACAAATCGTATTTATTTCATTTTAATAATCGCCACATAAGTCATGATTAAAATGTTTGACTAAAGCAAACGTTATTTAACACAAATGTTTAATTCAATTGATCTAAAAAGCTGTATTTTGGATTTAGAAAGTTTACCAAAGTAAGTTTGCCTAGGCAACCGCCTACAAACAACAGATAAAATGACGCTATCCAATGGAATCAGCCGATCAGGGCTAAGCATGAAATGACCAAAACTTTAACAAATATTTATAATCACAATAACTCTTTTATAAATAATTTAAAAAATGAACATTTTGATACCTCTTCAGTATACTTTCAATAATGCACTTAGAAATTCACCAATATCTTTACCAAAATTGTTAAATAAATTCTTAAAAGTACATTAGTTGTTGATAAGAAGCAACTCATAGCTTCTTAATACACATTAGCGCATTCCTATAAACATATGTCAAATTGATTACAATTTTACTTATATTTCATTCATTACAGCTCAAGAATGCACAAATAAGACTCCAAAGTTTCTTCTACACCTTTATGGACATGTGAACACTGTGAACAAATACAACCCAATCGAGGACCTAGAATACAAGTGTGTAACTTGAATTCTAGGTCCTTGATTGGGTAAGCTGTGCAAGCTTTACGATGCCAACTCATCATCTGAAACTACTAAATCCTTACGTATTTAATCTAGATGTTGTTAAACAATCTATTTTTGCACTTGGTAGCTTAATATAGTTTTACTAAATTTAAAAATTAGTTAAGTTATCTTCATTAGGGCCTGTTGTAACACAGCTACATATATATATATATATATATATATATATACATAAAAATTGTCATTGAGGCACCCAAACCGCATACTCATTGCTATTGTGGCACCCAAAAAAACCAAGAGGCACCCGACTTTGGGTGCCACAGTGTTTTGTGTGTATAAATTCGTCCTAGGCTTCAAAAAGGTCAGTAACGTCGTTTAACAAAAAATAGGTCGGGAGCCATATTGACACCCATTATTCTGGGATATACAGTTTAGTTCGTTGATTTTATCATAGAGGTCGCTTTGTTATATACACGTATATAAAATTATGTAAATGTTGTAAATGTGGCACCTTGCCATGGGTTGTATTTCCGGCACCCATGATTTGGCAACACCGCTATAGTATATTACGCTCCAAGATCGGTAAGTCGCTTATAGCAGATCGAGAAACAGTTGGAAATACGAGACCCTTTGGGCTTCGATTTTCTAATTCTGAAATTTGTTGTAAACATTTAACGATCGAGCGTCATATAAAATTTTTTGCGTTTTTTATTCTTATTTAAAAATACAAAATGTATTATAAGTATTTTTTATACAGGGTGGGGCAATAGTGCGTGGGAGTTCGATAGCTCGTATACCGTAACAGATAAAAAAAACTTTCTAATGCAGATGTAAACTGTGGGTCAATGCGCATACATAAAAATTATTTTCAAATATGCAGATTGTTACAAAAAGTGTGGCACGCCTAAGGTAATTTTTTAAATGGAATGCCCTGAATATTTTTGCATATTTAACACTTCTCTTGGGATGTTTATTCATATCTAAAATATTAGCGCCATCTAATGTCTAGTGTAGACGTAATAAATTGTTTTCAAAAATTTAATTTTTACATTACTCCACTTAACATTTCACCACTTCCGCGGCCGCAGCTTTGAAGACGAAATTAAGTAAAGACCTTATTGGAGGAGGTTGTAGGGTGCTCTTATCTAAATATCGTAGAGCCACCATGTAGAGGGTGTTCAAAATTAATTTTCACATTTTGAGAACTTTAAAGTTATTTTTCTCAACTTTTGCAAGTGAAACACCCTGTATATTGTTAACGATGTTGTGTAGAATTAAATACAAACATTTTTTGTATGTACATCCATATGGCTATTTGTAAGCACTTTTGATTTATTGAACAAATAGTACAAAATTCAACAATATTTATAAAAATTAAAGTTTTTCAAATAAAACAAAACACCATGTTTATGTTGCCCATAAACACATTTTTTCATTGGGTGCATTTTTACGTTTGTGTCTAGATCTCGCGCAGCACATTAGTTAATTTATTTGGTTGCAAATTATTTTGGTTGTTTGTATTCGACAAAACAATAAAGCATCTATTCGCTAGAAATCGTTTTGCACAAACGTATCAATTTTCATTTTTGACATTGATTTGACACTTAATCAGCAAGTAGTTTATAACGTGTGGGTTATGGAACCGGGAAACAAGTAAAAATAGCTTAGTTTTTTATTGTTTTATTGTTTACAATGCGATTTATTAGATAATTAATATTTAGAATTTTTGTGAGCTGAAAATAATGACCTGAAAGAGATATACGCCAGTGAACCTTAATCTAGATATTATATGTTATAGAGTAAATAATTTTAAATTAAACATAATATTCCTTATCCTAAGCTGCATGCAGTTCTAAAAGTCAAGTTTTTATTGATTATTCAGGTATGATTCACGACGAATAGTAAATATTTTAGGGGGTGTTGGTATGGACTATTTTGAGTAAAAACGTTCATATAAACATATGTCCAATTCTCAATAATTACAGATGGTATCTGTTTTGATGTTATTAAACAAATTGAGGAAAGCTAATCACTGATTTATTGCATTTATTACAACAAAATAAAACAAAACAATAACAGTTTAAAGCAAATGCTCAAAAATACCAACATCAACTTTAATACACCTTCTAACTCTGTCGGCATAAGTGTTCTTCTGAGTTTGTTCGTTTATGAGAACAGCACTATTCATAATGCGAGCGACCAATTCGTCTCTCTTTCTTTGTATATTTCGCTTTTCATCAAACCCCATAAACAAAAATCTAAAGGGGTAAGATCTGGAGACCTAGGTAGCCAATGAACACGACAAGCGATGTTGATAATTTGTTTCAACAGTGGCATGAGTATTTTCTTGTGATCACCGATGTGAAATTTGCTTCATCAGTGAACAATTACCCACATAAAAAATTTCAAGCGTCGCGTAGAAATTCTTCTTGTACTTGTTGAAGGACTATGTTCTACTAACTGAAGAATGCCTGCTGTTTCTTTCAAATTCTGTACATTTGCACGTCCATAAGCTATACAACTGCTAGGAACTGTACCAGTCAAACACAGTTTGTTGAAAACACACTGCACTCCCAGCAATTTGGTATTCTGCGGTTGGGAAAACGTCTAACGTATTCTCTTCTAGCGAAAAGAACATTTCCACCACAAAATCCGTAAACAAATACCATATCGGCATACTTGGAATGCGTAAAGACGTGCGGCATTGTAAAAAACACTTGCGAACAATGTCTATGATAATAAATAGCTTCAAATGTCACACACTAACATGTTTTTTAAGGTGCTGAATGCTTGTCGGCTATTTCTGTACCCGCCAATTTCAAACAGCTACATATCCGTAATTATTGAGAATTGGACATATGCTTATATGAACTTTTTTACTCAAAATAGGTACAATATCGGGCCTAGCACACTACCCTGTGGTACTCTTGATGTTATGGGTTGTATTGCTGTTATCTCAGACTCATGCCTCAACCTAAAGTATCTCTCACTTACGTATGATTTGAAGATAGCATAGATTTCATGTGGAAGGTTTTCTTTGAGTTTCTACAGCAGCCCCAGATGCCAGACCTTGTCGAATGCCTGGCTGGCATCCAAGAATACTGCTGCACCATAGGTTTTATCCTCAAAGCTTTTATTGATGGTATTAACGACCCTATGCTGTAGAATGCAAGAATCTAAAACCAAATTGGTGGTCCAGTATCAGATTCGTTTCTGCAACTATTTTATTTAATCTTTTGACAAGAAGTTTTTCAGCTATTTTAGACATAATGGGTAGTAGGCTCATGGGTCGATTAGAGGGAGGTTCGGTTGGTGGTTTGTTATGTGATTTTTAACTTTGCCGCACACTTTAGTAATGCCGTAATTGGTTTGCCGCTTCGTTAGAATTAATATCGCTATTCTAAATTAAATTCTTATTTTGGATTACTATTTTTCGCTATTTTGTTTTGACTTGAAAATTTAGTTAACGTTGTTTTAATCAAGGTCTTGTTATGGGTTGCCGTTTCGGTATTTTGTTTTTGTCTTTCGAAGCTCAAGATATGACAATAGTTCTTTGTGTTAAAATCTGCAAGCTTTTGTTTTTCTCTCGCGCTTGACCTCTATTTGTTCAGAATCCACGTGCCATGAGATTCCTTCTGGAATATTCCCGAACATTTCGTTATGTTGTGCAATCTTGTGAGGGGAGAAGTGCAGGCTCCATTGCATTTTGGGGCAGTCCACTCTTAGATCTCGAGGACTCCGGTTGTCCGAAGCTCCATCATCGGCAATCGTAATTACGTCAAGTGCTGCAGGGGCGGCTCTCGGGTTTTTTTGTGAGGGGTATCATTAATGTGTGTTCCGTTTCGCTGTTGTACCAAGGGGTATCTAACAGACTGTCGGCTATTGCCGGATTAATGGGAACATCTTGATTCAACCCCAGGAAAAGGCAACTCTTCCGTGAGTTGTACAATCGCCTTTTGGCGGATCATCGTCAAAGCCCAACGCCCGTGGTTCTGCAGCCATTTCATGTTATCGAAGGTTCCTGTCTTCGCCTCTGTTCATCGTTTACATCTGGAAATTGCCAAGGTTGTGCCTTTCTACAAAATTCAAGGTAAAAACTTCCAGTTTGGTGTTTTTTTTGTGAAGCAAAACTTTCCGTGCAACTTGCAAAATTCAAACGTGTTAACCTTTGTTTTGTTTTATTGATAAAAATAGTAACAGTGACCTGAAGCCACTGTTTATTTTGTATAAATTATAGACAGACGTTCATTTTATGGTATTATTTCTGTAAACTTGCGCACCTGGACCACGCAGTTATTGAAACAATTTAAATGTAGCATTGGCACCAGCGGCGTAGAGTTCTGTGCGAACGTTCGAAATTATTGCTGTTTGTGTTTTACGTTATAAAGTTTCCTATCGTTGATATATATTTTTGTGTGTTCTGTGCCATATTTGACAGTTCATTATATGTGTGTTAAAATTCCGCATGTCTTTTATTACTGTGTTTTGAAGTAACTGTGTAAGGATTTTGCAAGCTTTAAGATCTAGGAGAAGGCACAATTAAAGGTAGGTTCCATTCACGTGAGCTGCTGGTTTCTCGACCTTCCGCGAGGACCTACAAAACCAGCTGGATTTTGGAAGGTGGCGCCCACTTATTCTGACTCGCCCTGTACACAACTTGAAGCATTTTCTCTACAAGCAAATTTTACGAACCCTCCCTACTCCTCTGAGCAAGCCGCTGGCCTTTTCCATCTTTTTTTGTTTGCGGGTCCAAGAAAAGCGCGTTTGGCCCGTAACAAATTTACCCGGATTTTGGGTTGACATAACTTCTGCTGCCTTGAGTGAGCATGACTACTCCTTTATGGGGGAGTTCTTTGATTACTTGGCCTGTAATCAGATCGTAGCCCGGCGCTTTCTTTGCATTTAAGTCTTTCGTGATTATGTCTTTTACTTCATTTAGTGTTAGCAAGCGTATAAGTTCGGTTGATTGTCCTGGTTTTTCTAGGACATTTGAATTTCATTTTCTTCATCTTCTTAAGCGCCTGGAAGAGGTTTAAAAACATTTTCTAAGTAATTAGCAAACGTGTTAGCCTTTTCTTTATCAGTTTTGGCCTATCCACCAGTTGGTTTTCTTATAGGTGGTATGTGTACTCTCGGTTATTTCAATTTCCATGTTGCTTTCCAGTGTTCGATGTCAGCTGATGGTGTTAGACTTTCAAGGTATTCCTGGAATGAGTTGTTCTCGAGTTCTGTTAGGAATTCTTTCAGTTATCTGACTGCTCGATTATAGATAGTTTTATCCTGTGGATGTCTTGACGTTTGCCAGATTTTCCGAAGTCTTAATTTTTCTACTATTTTCCCCGAATGTTTATTGGATAGCCGGTTGTTTTTTGCTTTTGTAATTTTGGAGCTGAAGTTGCCTCCCAGGCAGCTTCTTGTATAAGTTCAGTGAATTTTTGTACTTCGGTTTCCAGTTCTTCCGTCATTTTGAATGAAAGCCTTAGATTAATCTGCATTTATTAGTTCTTTGTAAAGTGACCAATTTTTTTTAAATATTACAGTTTTGCTGCCTGTTCCTTTTCCTTTGTTTCAGAGTAAACGGTTACTATCAGTGGTCCATGCCAATCTTATATAACTACGCTTGCTGCCTGGAAATATGTTTCTTCAACTTTATCAAGGGTGTATGGTGCTTAATACCATGTCGTATTATAACTGCTTCACCGGTTCTGGCCCTTCGCTCTGCGTCGGGGTGGGCTGTGTTGTATGTTACGTAATGCAGTATTTTGAAGCTGGTGTTAGTTGTTAGGTGGGATTCCGATATAAGTAAAATATCGATTTTATGTAGGGCTAGAAATAATTCTATTTCATATTTGTGATTTGTGACACCGTTTACGTTCGATAATGATATTTTGTATAATTGAGCCATTATTGTTTGGATTTGCATGGGTCATCTCTTCGCCGAGCTGTCTGATTTGTAGTTTCAATTCCAATATGGCTTGTTGTTGTTTTTCTATTTGCTGCTGTAACTATATATTTTATTATTGTAGGTAAGCATTCCGTTGTTGCAGGAGGGTTATAATGTTATATTCTAGTTGCTGTTGATGTAATTGTGGATATCGATTTTGTTAAGGTTGTTTTGCTACTGCTTGAATTTGGGTATTATACAGCGGCCCTGGTTTGGTATAGTTTACTAGTGGAAACAAAATACACTGTGACGGGCGCGATAACTTGGGGATTCACCGGGCACCCCGAAGCCGGCACGGATTTTACAATTCTCACAATTGAAGGCTCTACAAAATTGAAGAACGTAAAACTATTCAAATTACTTTAAAACTAGGAACTGCCTTTTAATAGTTTATTTTTTGAATTTGCAAAGTAGAAATTACAGTTTCATAAAAGGATTTCCTCTCCTTTTCAATTCGCAATGCATTCTTATGAGAAATGTCCACCATTCAATTGAAAGTTAATCATATTTAAATGCAATGTTCTTTCAGTTAATCGATTTTATTGTTATATTTATGTACACTTTCAAAATTTCGATGTTTTAAACTAAAATATTACGAGTTTGTACTGTCGTTTAAGAAAAGTCATCCATAACTCCGACATAATTTCCTGATTTTTTAATTAATTATATGGGTTCAGTTAAGCTACAAAGGCGGTCGTTGGCTAGAGGTTAGCACGTTAGACTTCTACGCTGAAGGTGCTGGGTTCAATTCCCAGTATCGGAACATCGGATCGTTAACGGCCGTTCTCCCTCGCAAGGCAAATGCAAATCAGCCTAGTAAATCTTCCTTCCAGTAGAAGTATTTACACTTTGCGTGGTTTCAGAGCCTACGTTATGCTGTAGGTCCTCTATGTCTGTGGCACTCCAAAAACGAACAACCCAGGCATACGAAAGAAGATCGCTACGTCTCGCACGAAATAAAGCACGCTAAGAAGAAGCTACAAAAAAGTAATATCAAGATTTACAATCTACAACATTTGCCAAAATTAACGTTGTCGAACGTTCAAGTGACAGATTATATCATATATCATGATGTGACTTGAGGCAAGAAGGTCAACTTGATCTTGAATCCGGTCTCGTATTATGAAATTCTTTCAGAGAAACGGCCAGTATATTTAAAAAGTGCTATTCATAAATTCTCATAGCTACGTATAAAGCCAACAAGTTGGAATATTTAAATGCAAACTGTCGACTGCTTCCATAAGAAAGCATTATAAATATTTTCGGGGACACCAATTTGATACAACACTTGCGCATGTATATATCTCCCTCGAATCGTTCGTTCACGGATGTATTACAATCGGTAATAATACGCACGCTAAGTAAAAAAGAAATCATTGCATAATGGCACCCTCACATTGGCAACTACGCTGGGTGCCTGTTTTACCGTCATTAACGTTATTTTTATACAGTTTGGTGCCACTTTGTAGCATTATGTAATGGTGCCAGAATATCATCTTGTATAATTAAAATATATACACAGGGTGCCATGTGGTCATTAGGTATAGCGGGTGCCACTTGATACAAAACTTATGTATATATATATATATATATATTAGTCTACAGAATCAAATGGCATCCGTTCAATATTAATACAGTTCGGCATCCGCTTATATACAGGATGTATATAATGTATACAGAAAGATACACAGTCGACGTCCGATATAGTTAACGCGGAAGGTAGCATCCGTTAATATACTCTATCAGATACGAAGCAATTTGACGTCCGTATATAGCGTTTTTCAGTAAAGTAGCACCCTATGCGGTGTTGCCAAAATAACCTCATACTTTTCGTTGCTATATTATGCAGCAGTATGGAAATCTTAAGCTGAATATCCCCGTGACGTTCGAAACGTCTTTTAAAACTAAATTATGCGACGTAGAATGTGTTTATTTTTTCTTTAATTTGTTTAATCTTTTAACAAAACGTTTCAAATAGTCAGCTGTAAAGGACAACATTAATTATATAGCTAGATTTAGTTGTAGGTTGATTGGTATTATAATGTTTATAATAAATAGTGAGAAATTAAAAATTGTATTGTAGTTGAAGTTGATCAATCATTATCTTTGTAATTGTCGTAGTGTGGTAGCAAAGTTAATAAGGATACGAAGAAGGGCCTTTCTGTAATTTGCGTCAAATAAAAATAATAATTTTTGTTGAATATGTAAAATCTAACATGGAGTCTCTTGTTATAAATATAGATGCAGGTACTACAATTCAAATAGAATAATAGCTTTATAATAGAAGATTAACCTTAATATTTAATATGAGTCTTAACATATTGAAATAGAACTGATAACTGCAAAAATAATAATAGAATTAAAAAACTAAGCTTCTGCGTGGCGCTGTGGACATGAGTTAAACTCTAAATGTTTATTAATTCGAGACACAAGTTAAATAAAATATGGAAACTATTTCAGTTTATATCTTACTTTTTGTATTTATTGCAAACATATACTTTTATTATATACCAACTTTTATTATCAAATACTTTAGGATATGTTTCAGTTAACTTCATCACCTCGTGCTTTTTTGGAGCAATCCTTTTCTTTATACGGTTTTGGAAGAATTTTTAGAAACATTTTTATGTTTTGTTGCCCAGGGTACTAATGTATATTTCTTGCCCTTTTTGATTAGAAGCTGGGTCTTCATCTTCTGCTGACACGTCATCAGCTCGCATCATATTCAATATACCACTCACCCGAAGAGGATCATTGGGGCCAAAAGGTCTAATCATTAATGTTTGTCCCTTTAGTTGGGCACTGAATCGCTTCGATGAATCGGGGTTAAAAAAGCACTTCTTTGCGTGTCTGCGTAGACTTATTTTTTAATGGTAGCCACGACAGAACTTGCAGGCAATGTAATTCGTCTCGACCAATTCCCCTACCGACATCACTATATTCGAGTACAAAAGTCACCTTTTCGTCGCAATTTATCCACCAATTTCTTTCGTTTATTCGAATTCTTCTTTAGACTAATTATTTCTTGAATGCCGACCTCATCGGCATGATTTCGTTCTAAATGACGATAAAAGTTACCAATATCTTCATCACAAAACAAGCACCGGTGTTTTCTTCTCACACGACGAATTTTCGTTGAGTTTAGCCTATTTTTTACTACGGCAGCATCCCACACCAAGGGCTCTGATACTTCAATTATTGGAGAAATATCTCCTCTGTGTGAATATGTGTTATCTGAAGCCATATCTGTATGAGAACACAGCCATACTTCGGAAACACTACTTTCTCCGTCAATGCCAGCAACATATTCCGACCCCGAACTTACATATGGTTCTTCATCTGAGAAGTTCGATTAAAAACCTATAAGACCATACACTTTACATTAACACCTCTACAAGTTGAACACAATTATCGAAGAATACATTAAAATTCACGACACAAAAGTATTTTAAATATACTGAGTTGTTCATACTTTTCCAAAAACCTATAGGATTGTTCAGTGTTCGCAAAATGAATTAATGTGCTTCTACAAAACGAAATATCAAACCAAAGGTGTCTCAAAAGATGTGACAAATCACAGACTGAAATTGATTTTGATATTGCGGGGTTTTTCTGAAAGTTGCAGATCATTGTAAATTCGCCATAAGTAGAGGAGAGGATTAAATTGACATAAGCATGTGGCTTTTCAGAAGTTCCCTTAGGCATACTCGATTAAAGATATTTTAACCAACCTGTTAGAAAACATGACTAGACGGAAACAATCAGTCATCAAGAAGAAGTGGAAATAGCGTAAGCGTGGAATTTATAACTACAGAAAAATATTTTAAACAAAACCAACAAGCAGGAGAACAGCAGAAAATAAATGGCATCAGGATAGCCAAGGCACCTAATAGGCAGAAGCTCAAAAATAAAGAATAGCAATTCAAAACATAACACTGTCACCCAAATACAGGGTTCCCCATATTAGACTACCCACTTTGATATTCGATTCAAATCTAAACAAAGTATGTGTTTAGTTTTTTCTTTAGTAGGTTAAAAGAAGTGGTCTTTGGGATTACATTTTAACTACTAGGCGTCTATCTAATAGCAGTTAATCAATTGTTACCGTCATAAATCCGTGGCAGTGTCACCAACGATAATTTCTCCATCAGAGTTTTAGAATTTTTGATAAATTATGGATTATTCAGTGCAACAACGTGTGTTTTTCGTGAAGATCTTCATTAGAACTGGTTCAGTAGAAGAAGTTCGGCGAGCATTTCGACGGCAGTTTGGTAACAATAATAGGGGTAATGCGCCTATGCGCAAAAAACCTGGACGTAGAAGAACGGTTCGTACGCCTGCAAATATTGAACGAGTGAGTACTGCTTTCAGAAGAAGTCCTAAGAGGTCTGCCAATCGGCAATCACTTGCTCTAGGAATATCTAAAGGAAGTCTTTACAGAATCCTTCATAACGATTTAAAATTTCATCGTTACAAATACCAAATAGCATAGCACCTTAGCAATCGAGATAAGGAAGCGAGATTAACATTTTGTAAAGAATTTTTAAGTCGACATCGAGAAGCAGTACACAATTTGTTAATCACCGACGAAGCAAATTTTCATTTGGATGGCGTTGTTAACAAGCAGAATTTTAGATATTGGGGAGCTGAAAATCCTCGCGAATTGTTTACAAAAAATCTCCATAGTCCAAACGTCGTTGTTTGGTGTGGTGTAGGATGATTTGGTACGGTTCTTATTTTTTTGAAGATGAAAATAGTCGTTCTGTAACAGTCAATTCCGAGCGTTATACGTTTCTCATCCCAGAACTGACTAGACGGAGATTATTAAATAGTGTTTTGTTATTCCAACACGATGAAGCAACAGCCCACACAGCCAGAACCACCATGAGCATTTTGCGAGAATCTTTTAACAACCGTATAATTTCTCGATTTGGAAATTTGCCTTGGCCCACCAGGTCCCCCGATCTCACGGCACCCGATTTTTTCTGTGGGGGTATTTGAATGAAAAGGTTTTTGCAAGTTGCCCTGTGACAATTGAAGAGCTAAAAGACCGCATTCGAGAAGAAATCACACGAATAGATGGAGATTTGCTTCGCCGGGTGATGCATCAGTTTGCATTTAAAATTGAAAGTTGTATTCAAGTTGATGGAGGGCATTTAGAGAACATGATTTTTATAAGTTGAATAAATGTTTAAGTCAGTAATAAATCCCATATAATTAGCTGTACATTAGCGAAATAAAAGATTTTTTTAGTCGATTTAGAATGATTTTATCCGAATAACAAAGTGGGTAGTTTAATATGGGGAACCCTGTAATATATCTCTAGTAAAGCAAAGCGACAAAGCAGTCAGAAGACCAAACACCAAGAAACCAACAACGCTGCGTTTTAAAAACAAACTATATAAAAATATTCTGCTATAACACTAATTACGTATTTAT
>JABXWE010039683.1:0-13332 GCA_014611495.1 Limonius californicus
ATTTTCTTAAATTTTGAAAGAAAAACAGTTCAAATCTAAAGAATGGCATACAATATTTCATAATTATTTTGCAGTTTTATATATATATATATATATATATAAATATGTACATATGTCATACGAAAATGTTTATATTTGCCTAGGCAAACGACACCTGCTCGGGCAAACGATATTATACAGTACGACTAACAAAAAGGTTGGTTGTGAGAACCAAAACACATGTCTTCACTTACGCCATACAGTTAATATCATTTGGTACATTTACTTAATAGTTATCAATGGACAGCTCAGTTGCTACAATTATTTATTACGCTAGAATACTACATATGTATTTACTTTAGATGACTGCGAACTATCTATAACATTCTGCGTTTGAACTGTTTGACAAATCTTGTTAGATTGTATAGAAGCGGTTTACTAAATAATGCTACTGTAAGATGATCTAGCTATCACTACATTAGGGTTTTTGTTAAATATGAAAAAACGTTTTACTAAAATAAAGGCATTACACTACTAAACGGAAATAAACAAGAAAAAAATTTTATCGAAACACAACACAGCAATTGTTTGAAATTCAAAAGTAGGTTAGAAGACTATTTCTAAACGTGTAGATTTTTTCCATTCTGCTGGTTCTTCTTAGTTTGTCGTGTATATTCTGTAATGCATATGGGATAGAGTAAGAAGACATAGAGGCGTGGGCAACTCAATGGTCCTGTTTACATATCATCTCTTAATAGAAAAACGTTATTGTGGTTTCTAAATATCTATTTATTATGTATGGAAAGCACGTTTAGATGTAAAAAAACAAATAAAAATGCACATTCTTTTAAATGTTGTGTCAGTTGTGGTTCTACACACGATTCTTTATTTAGAGGAGATAATATTGTTTTGTCGGACTCCATTTGTTATTGGGAACCAAATTAATGGTACTGTCGCACTCTGAGGAGTAAAAAGAGTTCACACGCATACACCTTACACCAGGCAGGTTAAATATGGTTACGGACCATCACAGTAACCCGCAGAGCCGGGCCTTGTTATGCATAGCACAAACTAGCTTAGTCTTGCTTCACACTAAAGCGATGGGCCTACAAGGCTTGTGAAATAATAATAATAATAATATAAATATTATTTTTGTAGACATGAAGCAAAAACTCAAATGTAATGATAGCTAAACCATCTTAAGGCAGATCTGGTTCGTTTTACTTTTTGAAGATCTTGAACAAACGAAGCAATTCAAATGTCCAAATTTACCAGATCCAAAAGACTTTAAGGCGCTTATAGGATCATCGTGGTTCCTACAGATTTCATGTTATGTACTCGGAAATATATATTTTGTATCCTGCGATTAGAGTTGAAGCTGTTGGTGAAGCGATTTCAAGGATCCACCAGTACGTATCAGGCTATAATGGGAAACACGACACTGTAGATGCAAGTGCCCAACATGGAAGGATTCGTTTTAAAATAGCATCACTTAAGGTTTTGGGTAAATTGTTGTTGCATACGGAAGAACATAAATAGGTTGTGTTTTGAGTTGCTATTAAATAAATAAAGCAAGTAATAGCAGTTGTGTATTATATTGTTTCGAACGTATACCAGCAAAAAGTTGAAAATTTAGATCTTAGAACTTGTTTTCCAAACTGTTATATGCTTTAAAGACCTTTTCAGGGGGTATGTCACCTAAAAAGTTTCTCTTTGTTCCTGTATTCTACAAGGCTTTAAAAATGCTTTAGGCATTACTGACACCATGAGCCGCCACTGAATGTCATGCTTAGTTCTTGTTCAGTCGTAATTGCTAATAAATTTCAGGCGTATAAAACGCATAAAATAAAATGCGGGCACATAAAACAAACCAATGCAAAAATAATATTAAAATAAACCATTATTACTTTCCAACAATAATTAATTTAACTGTAGATAATATTGATTTCGCTAACCATTACAAATTGTAATTGCTTAATGCAACACATACATAGATATAAATATAAATATATAAAAATAAATATAACCTCACAATTATAGCTGTGATACCATTTGCTCAGGCGGAAGTCATTTGCCTGCGATGCATACATATATAGTATATATACAATAGTTTCCCCTTCAGGGCATTAATGAAATGGCAATAAAAAGAGAAAAGTATGAATATTTATTGCACATTAAGAGAAACTGGGAATGTTTTATTGCCCTTCAAAGAAGTTAGACTTAAATACGTTTAAATTTTTTATTGTCAATTAATATTTAAGTGTGTGGTGACAGCTAGTGTGGGAGAAATAAAGTAAATGTCAAATAGAAGTAGAAGGCATGAATTTCCATATTTAGGCAGTGTAAAAATGGCTGATGGAAGGAGTGAACGGGAAATAAAAACTAGTATTGCTATGACCCAGAAAGCGTTTTACGAAAAAAGAAATCTGCTAAAGGTAAATACAATTTCAATAACAAGGAAGCGATTTTTGAAAGCCTTATATATAGGGTACACCATTGTATGGATCAGAGCCGTCGACTATTATAGGGAAGATCAGAAGCGTTCGAACAGTGGTGTTTCAAACAAATTTTAAAAATAAGTAGAAAGGAGAGAATAGCTAATGAAGAAGTTGTAAAGAGAGTGTCGGAAGAGAAGCAAGAGAGAAAAATTCAAAAGCAAAGAATTAATTTCATCGGACATATTACAAGACAGAAGGGTTTGCTATGAACCATAATAGAAGAGACGATAGAAGGAATAAACTCAAGAGAAAGGCCACGTTTACAATATATGAAACAGATAATGGAAGATACCCGAGAAATGAAAAGAAAATGTAGCAGTAGACAGGAATGGGCGGCTGTAACATTGTAAGAAATCAGCTTCAGGGCTGCATGCCACAGAAGGAGGAGGTGGTAGCTCAGTTGACAGAGTGGTCGATTTCTAGACAAAATGTTGATTACGGCTTGGGTTCGATTCCTCAGCGTTACCACGCAATGTATAAAAATCTTGTACTGGAACCCACCATATACCATTCCCCAATTCGGCTGTCAGTCGCCAACCGGAGCAGAGAAATGATCGGTGCCTAGTAGTGGGACGAAGAGGCTGTCAGCGCACGAATATTTAAGTAGTGGTCAGAGATAGGTACATTTTTACCCATATTGCAAATGTTTTCGGTTGTGAATATTTGTGAAATCGTAAATGCGAAGGTATATAAAATATCACCGACAAAAATGTAACACATTACATCGATCTAAATTTTGACTAAAAGTATGCCTGCCCTTGTCCATCTATAGTTTATATTAGAACCTTAACTTGCGTTCGCTTAAGTCCTTGCTAATTTCATTCAATCTCATATAATATATTTAGTTACTGCAACGAACAAGCGTAAATAAAATTTAAGGTCTGTAAGTTCAAAGAGCACCTGAATATTGATTTTTGTGCAGGTGGTGGAAAAAGATGTTTGTTCTAATAATATTTCAGAAGCCTGCGGTTGGTTATTCATTAATTTGTACAACATTAATGCCACTACATAGTTAATGTCTCCCTGAAACCAGTATATGATGAGTAATAGATTTCTATAAATATATTTATTAATTTTGACGATGTTGAGAGAGTTTTGAGAGAAGTGTCGTTAGTATCAGCACACATGTTGCAGCCGATTACATACAACTTTTATGGGACTGAGAAAGTCATAGGTGGATTAAAGCAGAACTCTAAGCCTTAGACTTAGATCATAATAAGAAAATATCAATAAATGAGCTAGAAAAAGTCACTAACCTAATTTTCGTCTATAGTAAATTGAAACCGCACCTCATACCAATCGGGAATCAAATCCATCCAAAAACAATACGTTTTATTGAGTCTTTCGACTAAACATTACTATTATAATTTCATCTCTTAAAAAAGTAACGGACCTAGACATTTTTGAATGGGAACATCTGTTTAGTCCAGCAGTATTATAACGGCCGAATTTACCAAACTGATTTAAAATAAAGTCATTAAAGAAACCAAGCTAAGCTAACAGGTATTGAAGTGGCTGAACACAAAAAAAGAGGAAGCTCAAAAAGCTTATACAGAAACCAAGAGATAACTGAGAAGGCTAATAAGTGCAGACAGGTATTGAAGTGGCTGAACACAAAAAAAGAGGAAGCTCAAAAAGCTTATACAGAAACCAAGAGATAACTGAGAAGGCTAATAAGTGCAGAGAAAAACAGAATATGGGACAAAAGTGCAAGGAAACAAGTACATATATACCTAGGTGGAAGAAAATGCTCAGAAATATGGAGTTTCATAGGAAATATAAAAAACCCGGGGAAAGACAGAGCCCACATATAAATTATTAAACCGAAGAATGGAATGAACACTACAAGAAGCTACTACAGGAGACAAGACAAGAATACCTTAACGCATCTACAACACAAGGAATACACATACAGGGGGAAGAAGTGAAGATTCAGATGGATACAGTGACAAGAGCTGTTATGAGTCTGAAAAACGGTAAAGCTAGTGGACCAGAAAGGGTATATGCCGAAATGTTGAAGAACGGAATACAAAAACTTTTTGAAATGATAACCTATATAATCAACAAATGTTTGAATAAACATCCGGTTCCGGAACAATGGAAAGTAGCATATATCTCTTCAATTTACAAGAAAGGAGATAAAAAGAAGTGTAATAATTATAGGGGTATATCAGTAACAGGCACAATAAGTAGACTTTATGAGAAGGTATTACGAGATCTGATTGAAAATGATATTAAGCAGAATGAAGAAGAAGAACAAAGCGGTTTCCGTACAGAAAGATCATGTACTGACAATATCTTCTGCCGTAAACAAATCATAGAAAAAAGGACAGCTAGAAACATAGAAACCCATATTACATTCGTAGACCTCCAAAAAGCATACGATACAGTTTCCATTTCTAAACGGTGGGGAGTATTAGAACAATCAAACATCGATCATACCTAATATACAGGCTTTGCAAGAAGTATATAAATACTCAAAATCTCGAATAAAGATAGGTAAATATGTCATGCAAGAGTTTTTGGTTAACAAGGGACTGAGAGAGGGGTGTTGCGTCTCCCCAATCCTTTTTAAAATATGTGTAGCAGCAGCTCTGAAAAAATGGAAAAGGAGGGCTCATGGCATGGGTATTGAACTTAATGACAGGTGTATGTACACCCTACAATTTGCCGACGATCAGGTTGTTATATCAGATGATAAAGATAGAATTGATAGAAGAATACACAGAATGGGGGCTATCAGTCAATATCCAAAAAAACACAGTACTTATGCATAGGAAATGAACATAGTACATTGGATGTTGAAAACGGACAAGAAATCTCCAGTAGCTACTGGTACTGATACGAGAGAGACAGAAAAGGGAATAGTACAAGCAAGGAACATTATTACATGTCTCAACAGTATAGTAAAGAAATACCAAAAAGAAGAAAGTTCAATATTATGAAATTATGGTTAAAAGCGCTCTTCTGTATGGCGGTGAAACATGGAGGATGGTGGAGAAATATAAAGGAATAGTGGAAGCAGTAGAAATGGATGTGATGAGAAGATCTTTATGTATTTCAAGAACAAGTCACATTACAAACGATACAGTGAAACAACAGATGGGGATTGAAGGAAGTATAGTAAGCGACATAGACAACAAACAGACTACCTAAACAAGTTTTAGAATGGCAACCAACTGGACGTCGGAGAATAGGTAGACCCAGGTTGATGTGGCAGAAAGCGATACATAAGTCAATGAGCGATAGAAACTTAACACCAGAAGACTGCGAAGACAGAAGATGATGGAGAATAGGCGTCGAACAACTGGATTATATATATATATATATATATATATATATATATAATATATAAATATCACGCAATAGCATAACGTACAGGCCTGTGCAAGTGGAGGATTACTAAAGATTCATTGACCCATTGATTAAATACCTCTCGCAGAGAGATTGTAAGGGTTGCTACGGTTAAAGTGTTACGTTCAAAAAAAAAATGGGTTTACAACTAAATAAAATGGTTTAACAGGCATCCAAAATCAAATTTCTCCAATTTAAAATTAATTAATATAAAATATCTACTGGTAGAGGGTATTAGATAATCTGAGCAAACTGAGACTACTGTCAGTATTGTAAAATAGGCAGCTATTTTTACTCAATTATTCTGGTTGGATACGTGACGAGGGTTCAAACATGAAAATGTATTCCTTCTTAAACGACAGTCCATTAATAATTCCTAAGTGATAACAATGTAACATCAATTATGCAACCGCAAAACTTGTTACGTCTCGTCTTGTTGACTTCAGCTTTCAGCAAAAAATCTGTCTGGGTGCAACTTCAATTACCATATTTTTACAAACACGTTTTTTAGGATATTTTCGGCGAACGAAAAAAAAAACAGCAAATAGGGTTGATTAACCACGACTTAAAATTCCGAAGGAAATTCCATCCAAGTTTCAGGTAGTTCTAGCGCATATTAGACGTAACAAGCGAAGTTTGAAAAATCCTAGTTCCGTGTAATAGTGTTCAACGGTGCAGTAACATCCTGATTGATCGGCGGGACCTGTTATCCTTTATCTCTCCAACGACGTATTGTAATCCTAGTTCGGTCATGCTGCAGCACACCAGCTTACGGCCAATATCCTTTTCCTTCGCGGTACGCGATTCTTTATAAAAATAAACTGGCAAGAAAATGCGGTTCCCCTGTATGGCTGTTGGGCAAAAATAATATATCTCTCTTGTATTACGACATAAACAAAAACAACAACAAGAAAATAGATATTTTTCTAACGAAATATACAACTTCGTATCAAGATCCGTGTTTGATTATTTTGTTATTCTTAGATGTAAAAAAAAAACAGTATAGAATTCTGTTACATAATATTGTCGTTGAAAATTGAAAATTAATAAAATATTCTTGTTATACGATCTAATTATGACGGAAGGGTTGATGTGCTTATACAAATGTCTTATAAAATAATTTTAAAACAGCACGATAGGGCGAATAACTCTTCTAAGAATTAACTATAACGTTCAATTGAATCTTTGTAGGAAACGAAGATGCACATGAACTTTGCATTATGCATACATCAAATCATATCAACATATTCATCACTCAATACAATGGCATCGGTTGCACAACTAAGCACTGCGGACGCCGGTCAAATCAATCCCTGCTGGGCATAACTAACTCGAACGAGTGGACTAATACAGTGGCATATGCAACCGGTGCTTCGGAGGGTACGTAAAGCCGTCGGTCCCGGTTGTCACACGAACATTTTTTACATTCTCTTCTCTGTGCTGCGGGTTAGGTCAGCCTCCTAGGCAGTATATGCGCAAAGAGGGCTCACAGAATATGCTAATTGTAGGTAATTAACAGTCGCTTGGCGCATACCAAGAAGAAGACGAATATAATGGCAACATTTTAAACGTGATTGACTGAAACATCAGTGCTAAGTAATTTACTTGAATGTTGAAGAACTAATGCTACATGGCAATCTTGATGTAAATATGAACATTTTAAACAATCTATCATTGTATTATACGAGGTGTCTTAAGCAAAATACGAATATACTGATTACATAGGGACGATAAAATGCTCTTCCAGATGCAAGTTAAAAAATGCACCGAGCTATTTATTAAAGTCCTTACTACTTCCGATTGTACCGCAAATACTACAACAATCCGATGTGGTGGAGGAAGAGGTAGCTTCTTAAATATTGAATCAAAAGAGATAGCCATATAATCTTGTTTACTGGTTTTGGGGGATGGGAGGAGGAAGACGACCACTGTCTTTATATCATTTATCATTTATTTGTAGGAAGATGGAATTATTTTGATGAAAATACAATGAAACTAGAAAATTGGTATCGAATGGGGTAAGTTATTTTAGTGTTAGCATATTTAAAAAGTCTTTATGGAATCTTTTCGCATAATATGTTGAAGGGGAAGGTAGAGTCAGAGGTGTTAAAATATTTAAAAAATAGACTACCTAATATATTTATATTACATATTAGGTATCTAAAAATTAGTTATACAATACAGTTCTCCAATCGCTGTGGAGGACGACAAGTTGACTTGCTAAATATTTAGTAGGGACGCCTGGCTGAAGAAGACGAGAGAGGGAGAGAAGGATTTACATCCTTTAGTTATATTTATTTAAAGAAGGTATTACTGGTTGCTGAGACATTACTCCTACATGTAAAATATACTTATAAGATTCTATTAATACTAGTGGAAGGAGGGTTTAACCCCTAATTATAAATGTGAAATTTTAGGGGAGAAAAAAGTCATGTTTAGAGGAATACAAATATATTAAAAACATAATTACTGAATGTTTCACTACATTGATGCTAATGAGGAGGGTAAGTTATTCTTTAATTATAAAATATAGTAAGTTGAGTAAACAGAAAGGGAAAGGGAGATGCTACATACTTAAATTTCATTTATTTAAAATAATGTGTAACTGAATGCTGTAGTAGGTACCATATTTCTGTATTTAAAATGTAATTATACGATCTAGTACGTTCTATTATAGATAGCGGGGAAAGTTATCCCCTAATTATTCCATATGATGATATAGTCTTTTTAAAAGGGAATTATTGAAAGTTGTAATCTTACTGTAACATCGAAGAACTAATTACAAATCAGATTTAATTCTATAATGGTGCTAATGAGGAGCTAAGTTATTCCCAAATTATATTATACAGAAATTGTGGATAAACCCCTTACCACAACCATATTTAGAACACCTAAATACGTATTTTGGCAACTAAGCTGCTGTCAGAACTTGAACTAACTAAAGTAATTTGGTTGAGGAAAGTCAATAATTGAAGTCGAATATCATTGGTGATTTGGTAAAGAAACTATTTCCAGAGGTATTCCTCAGCCAAGTTAGTCCAAGTTCCTACTGAAGATGGTAGCCAAAATACATACTTAGGTGTTCCAAATATCGTGGTGGTAAGACGTTTTCCGAAGTTTATATAAACAATCATCTCCAATCAATCGTAATAGCATATAGAAACTTGGGCAAATATGAAAACGGAGATGTTGTATACCTAATTTTTATTTATTAAAAGAATGCAGTCCTATGTTCAAAATTAATTAGAAGATTCACTTCTATTATAGCTACTGGGGAGGGTTAACCCCCCAATTACAAAGTGTAAATTTTTAGGGCAAACATGAGGGACATGCCTAAATAAATTGCGGAATAGGGTTATACTACTCCTACTTCCTAAGACTTAGTTATTGGAATTAATAGTGATGGTAATGAGGAGGGTAAATTATTCTCTGGTTTATTAAACAATTAATCTTGGGGAATAAAGGAGTTCATTTGTAAAAGTCAATGCTAAATGCTGTTATGTAATTCTAGCACCTAGTTCGAAAATCACTAGTGAACAGGTAAGTTATCCCCTAATTATTACATATAGCACGCTGGTAAAAGGCAGAGGGAGTAGATTAGTAAATGCTATTAATGTCGCTGTTATCGCTATAACTAACAATTAGGTGTAATATCTAACTCGCCAATCATTAGTAAGGAGGGTAAGTTACCATTTAAATTAATTATAAAAGCTTGGGGGCGAGGAGCTGCATGCCAATCTTTGAAAAAGATATTTATTGAATGTCGTTATATTATCACTGTATAAAAAAATTAATTACAGGATCTAGTTTGCCAATCGGTAGTGGGAAACGTAAGTTATCCCTTAATTATTGAATGCAGCATTACAGGGAGGGTAGCAAGAGCAGCATACCTATATTGTTTATTTTAAAAATACTTAGTAATTTGAATGTTGTTAAAGGTATATCTAAAAAGGAACTATGGTATCTAACTCTACAATTGCTAGCAAGTTACCCTTACCCTTATGTAATCTTAGGGGAATGTTATCAAAAAAAAACAGTAAAAGTTTATATAATATCGCTACAATTAAACATTAATTCTAAGAAAAGATAAGAGTTAGTTGTAAGCATAAAAACTTGTTGGTGTGGAGGAGTGAAACTCATGTTTAATTGCGCCTAACAACATGTAGCACACTATTATTCATGGTGAAATTCCAGGAAATTAGTTCAAGTGGAAATTTATGCTTTTATACATTAAGCTTGTTGCTTGTTTACCGCAAACTGTATTAGAACTAAATGAAGTCAAGGGTACTCAAACAAATATTCCTAACCGAGCATTAACATAATCGGCCAACACGTTCCCAGATTCGGTCAGTTAATGGTTTTCGAGGTTTAAATTTCCCTCTGTAGTGCGGAAATTTAAACTTTTCTCTTACTATATGTAGTTTCATAAAGCTAAAGCCCGGTAGGTAATTTTTTATTATAAGCCATGGAATACGTTTCTATGCGAAACCGTCCCTTTCTGAGGATTACAAAGGATCTGTTAAGATGAGCTTCGAACTACGACGAAACACTTATACGTTGATGATTTAAGTCTAAGCAAAGAATATATTCTTTGGTCTAAGTGAGGATGCGTTACCTAAACATGTTTATGGCATAGTACAAGGTGTTTTATTTTAATTGGGAGTTTGTTCTCAAACTGATTTCCTTAAATATCCATATAATGAACTATCGAAACAAATACGTGCTTAAACGCCGTTTTAATGTATTAAATTTGATTCAGTTGATAGGAACCGAAGGTGTTGAGTAACGAAACGATTAAATTATGAACCAATTACCTTGAATTACGCCATAAAGTAGTGGTAGGTAAATGAGATATCTGCCGATAACTTGTTATAGATAGAATCACTCATCGATGCTATAACTGGAGCAATTTCCCTCGTCCAAAGGGGTACAGTAATATTAAGTAGGTATATCCCGTTCACCGCATACAAACACGTGCTATATGGACATTTGACGGATAAAACGTATTTCCCTCGGGACCTGTAGATTATAGTTGGCAGGATTGCCCTTGGGAGCCTCATATATGTATATCCGCAATCTCTTCACTTGGACCCGATCTATGAATTTAGTTGTGGAATTTAACAAAATTTATTCAACACTTGGAAAAGGGACAACTCTCAAAGCACCGAAGGATGGCTTTGCAATACGCAGGTATTTGCAAAGCAATCACAGTCTGTCACCCCTGGGCATTTTGCAGGATACAAACAACAAACTCTTGTGTGGGGCTTTAATTGCCTTTCAGTTCTAAAATTTAATGGAATCAAACGTACTCGTTAAAGCGAAATATGGTTTTGATTTGCTCTCGCTAATTTCGCTCTTGATGGCCATTTTGCCCCGTGATTTATAACGCAAAATTAAACCGAAAGTTGGAATTTCCCCTCTGACGTAAGCGAATATCCCTGAATTTGCAAATATTATATGATGGGAAAATAATCCAGAGCCTTTTACCTCAACCCTATTAATGCTCTTATTATGGTTTTTAGATTTAATGAAACATAATTATAATAATACAATTTGCAATACTTTAATATAAAGGGTGTCAATTTGAAAACGTACAATGTCATATATGTTTGGAAGTACAAGAGGTATTGAAAATTTGTAGAAACTGGTTCTACAACACGGAGAGGGAATCGTCATTACTCACAAGCTAGCTTTCTCCATTCAACCAGTTAGGCTCTAGCTACCCCAACAAAAAATTTGGTGAATTGGTGACAATCCACCTTGTGGTACCTCCTTAAGGAGCTCGTACATAATTAGGTATATTCAGTAGTAGCATACATTTTTTCACCTGATTTGTTTCGGCAAAATTATGAAATAAAACTCAAAAGTTCAGGACTAATTATTTTAATTCAAAATGATTTCTATTATTCTCTGGACAATAGTAAAGTTCTCTACGAACATTTTGGAAGTTTTGTCGCTGTAGTTGCGCAATGGACTAAGGCTGAGGTTTATAGACAACATATTTTAAGTGACCCCATAAAAAGAAGTCTAATGTTTTAAATCTGGTAATCTTGAGGGCCATTCTAGTTCTTCGAAACAAATCCGAAAAAAGTTGACTACTGAATAGTATTTTGTAAGTGCTTTTTAATGAGGTATTGCAAAGTGGGTATTACCATTTGAAATTTATTTGTTGGGGGTACCTAGAGCCTAAGGAGTTCAATGCGGAAGAGTACCTTATGAGTCATGATGATTCCCCTTCCATGTGGTAGAAACGGTTTCTAGAAATATTCAATACATCATTTACTTCCAGAGATGTCACACATTAGACACCCTGTATGTGTGTATGGTATTAATTTAGAAGAGATGCTAATACAGATCGTATTTTTCATAAACGATTCCAAACAAACATGAAATTTCTCTAGAATAGATGAAAAAGAATTTTATTTCTTTTATAAATTAGTGGTCAGCATATACAGAGCGATTATATACACCATATTTTCAAACAATTCTACTGCAGACTAACAAGCCTAAATACAACGATATCTCGTCTGCATTAAGAGAGTTTACGAAGGAAATATATAGCTCGATTTGCGTTGTTTCCTGTATTGTATTTTCCGTTTACAGTGTTACATCTGACCGGATAGTTTAAGCTAAATTTGAAACTTTATTACAGACAGTATAATTCATTAAATGATACCTTTTGAATTGTTCTTATTGCTATTATAAAACGAATGATATTATGTATGGAGAGATTCCATAAAATGTATTTCACAAATAATCATGTCATTTTCAGATTTGGTAACACCTATTAACAAGTAAACTGTCCAACTTAAATTTCTCTATATGAGCTCTGTAGAAATGTAATTTTGCCTGAATAGCTATTGTAGTCCACCCTGTATACTGTAGAAGTAGTTTCTTAAGATAGCCTTGGGCGGTAAAATCCTGTTACAACCTCCTTTAGCAAATGATTTTTGCAAAGCAAGTGTACTTTGTATAAAAGTTACATATACTGATGTTATATAACCGTTGCTTTTATGTAGGAGGGGATTCCATAATATGTATTTTACATTCAATTATCTTATTTTGGGAGTGATTTTAAACAAATAATTTGCTTTATGAAAGTTTTTAAATCAACCCTGTATAAGTAGGTTCTTCATACAGGCTTGTGCTGGAAACTTTTAATACAACTACCATTACCCATGGCGATTACAAACCAAAACATTTATAAAACAAATGTATATATATTTTTTTATTGTAAATTAGTCATTGCATACAGGGTGGGTATATATTATACATTTTGCAAATAAATATGTTATTCATGTTAAAGCTATGAGTTGCCCAAATGGAAATGCAATACAGTACAACGGATTTTATACGTATGTGTATGTTTGATTGCAGTTTCAGTTGTATAAAAGCTATACGTTTTTTGGTTCACTCTGTATAAGCTATTTGCTAATATGGCCAAAACCAAAACATTTTAATATATATATATATATATATATATATATATATATATATATAT
>JABXWE010039731.1:0-10571 GCA_014611495.1 Limonius californicus
CGCTTCTACTTTAGAGATTTCAGTTGAAATGCAAGCCAAATTAGCTCGAATAAAAATCAAATCTTCTCGAATACCTTCTATTTCAGAATACCCTGTGCTTCATCAATGCTCTGCGCGTCTTCAAAGTCGAATTCATTAACAACTTTCTTCACAATCTCAAAATTTTCAGCGTAATACACAGTTCCCCATCTTGTAATGATTGGCACGAACGGAAGTAGAACGTCCCCCGCAACTTCCCGAAACTTCTGCACACGACTCGGTGCTTTCAGAAAAATCTTTTCACAGATGATATCAGCACGTTTGAATCAGGATTGCGAACTAAGTCAGCTACTCGGTGCAAATCACGTGCTAGACACGTCACATGTATCATGTTTGGATACAAAATCTGCAGTCCTCGCATTGCTTTGCACATATAACTAATAGGGTGTTATTTAATACAGATATAAATATTTTCGATACATCGGAAAATTCTGTCAAAAAGGCTTTATTAAATATGTATAAAGAAATGTATAGTTAGATGTTGAAGGTGCTTGCAGTTCGTTCGTTTGTGTAAACTTTTCTTTTTTTTCTGTTTATGTATGTATGTATGTAAGCAAGGTTGTAATTGGGCTTGCGCCGGTTTCTGCTGTGCATTAAATAAATAAATAAATATATGGTGCAGTATCATTACAAACCACTCGCACTTTTTCGTATAAAATTCCAGACGGCCACAATAAGCTTAGAGAGTTATTGAAAAAAGCAGCAATTGTTGAATGATTCACTTTGTCTAAGACTTTTAAAGTCAGCGGATATGATTTATTTTTTTTTTCATTAACCCTAATATACCTAACACAAAATTTGCTACTCATTTTTGTTCTGCATCGGTTGTTCCATCCAAAGACACTCAAATATTGTGATCCTTTACTTTTCTCTTAGTTTGTGTAATGTTGCTGCATATAACTCGGAAACGTATTTTTTTCTTAATGTCGATTCGCCTGGAATATTCTGTTCAGTGTACTTTTCAAAAAATTGCTAAGAACTTCATTCTTTAATATAGCTAACGGAATATCAACGCAAAATAAATGCCTTACAAATGTCTTCATTAAATTCTGAACGTTTAGGTCCAGACCTTGGGTAAAGCAGAAATTAACACTTGCCGTTGGTTATTCTCCCTTTTTCGGTTTTTATTACTTGCATGTTTTCCGGTTTGGAGATGCTGCGTAACTTGGAACTTTTTGGTTGCTGGAACAGGAACTTCGCAGTATTTACAAAATAACAGACGCCCATCTGTTGCGAAATTATCATAGTCCCTTACCAACTGGTTTAAAATAGCGCTTATACAGTTTTTTTCCTTCGGCATCTTGAAGATGTTAACTCGCAATTGGAGCTAGTAGACACCTAATTGTTCATGAAATGATGAATCGTTAAACATTCAACTTCCACAGGTTAACGCAATAGAGCCACTCAAACCCTGGTAATCCTCTTAGCATTTCCAAGTATTCTGGTTTTGCGAAGCTTAACAACTAAGAAAGTACCTACCTATTCAAAATACAAAATGAATGAGTTTAGAAGATTATTTAACATTTCTGGAAATTTCCAGACTGTTGGACGAAGTGAATCTGTACTTGATAACAAAAAAAATGTATAAATATGCAATTCCAACAGACAAATGTTGCAAATTATGCAATAATGCTCAAAACAATTAAAATATGCATTTATTACCAAAAATGTGTAAAATATAATTATCCTAAGCCTACTAATAGTTAATCAGATGCAAAGAATTTATTGACACTGCTAGAATTTTTCGTGGTAAACCGGAACTAAGGAAACCCGCAAGCAAGTTTGAAATTTTAAATGGAAGCGTAATAAGAATTCGTTTTTATTTGAAAATTTGAAAATTCGATTGTAAATTATTGTAAAAAAATGAAAAAATCTCTTACGGCTGAGAAAATAATTAAAACAGTAGATAAGAAAATGTGATTGGTATTTGTTATTATTCTTGAAAGCTCGTAGTACATACCTGCCATATAATTGTGAATCATCATTTAATTGTTCTAATATTTAGAATCTTCTGTTAAGATATTCCCATCCTTGTGATTTGTGTTTTGCTCAGTTATTCCGATTTCCAGTTCCTGTGATTTGTTTTTGTTCAGTAATTATAATCTTCTGCATTTAGGTACTATTTTTAAGTAGATTTATTTCTTGCTCTTTGTTTTCCAAAATATGATGTCTTTTTATAACCAAGAAGGATTTGATAAGCTGATATATTGGATGGATATCGTTAGAATTTTAGGGATGCTGAGCGTCGTTAGGCTATCCACAGCGTGTAAATCATTCTCGCAAAATTTTCCAACGTCTTGCTACTTGTGTGCGAACAACCAGTCAAATTCAGTGACATAATAATTTAAATCAACGAATTGACTACCCATCAGAAATGAAAGAGGAGCTCATAATCTCGCCGCGGTTGCTGTGAATCTCTATGATTCTACTACAGGAATATCCCGAAATTCTGGCATTAGTAATGCCACCGTATGGCAAATTCTAAGATCTGTAGGTTTCCATTCATATGACATCAACCTTTACCAACAACTAACCGATAATGATTTCGAAAATATATTCTTTGAGGCTTTCGCGGTTTCTCGAACTGTCAATATCACAATTTACTTCCGGCTTAGACCGCGTCGTCATGCTTGTAAAGCAGACAAGCTACCGGGCGGTTCTTCCCTGATCATGCTGGGTGTAGTTCCCAAATGATGACGCGGTCTAAGCCAAAAGTAAATTGGAATATTGACGTTTCGAAAATAGTTTGATTTTTTGCAACTGGTAAATGTCGTTACTTTCATCGTCGAATTCTTTAGACTGACGAAGCTGCCTTTAAAAGTAACGGTGAAGTGAATACCTACAACGTTTATATTGGAGTCAAGAAAATCCACGGTTGTTGGAGGAAATGTACAGCCAAAACAAGTGGAACCTTACCGTTTGATACGATTTCCTCAGAGATCGAATAATTAGCCTTCACTTCTTCGAAGGAATTTTAAATGGCATAATGTACATCGACTTTATTGTAAATGTTCTCGATGAGTTATTAGAAAACAACGAGAACAACAGGTTGCCTGGTTGTTACTCGATATTCAGTAGAACAACATTTCTCCAGAAGATGGATCCTGTGGCATGGCCCCCCGAGCTCCCTCAATCTAACTCCGTTAGAATTTTTCTTGTGGGGACAACAGAAAGTTCTCGTTTAGCAATAACGCCCCATCATAAGGATGGGTATGATACAAAAGATTCAAGATGCTTGCCGTTCCTTGTCCCCCGAAGAAGTCCCCCGAACAACCGATAGCTCTGGAAAAAAAGAACATGAGAGGGGGTAGACTTTTTGAACATCTTTAACCATTACAACATAAAAAATAAATTGACTGCTTAATTCTTTTTTTTTTAAATTATTTTCTCACTCCTAGGAGGTATCAAAATATGCTTCAAATAAAAATAATTTTTATAGAATCCCTATTTTTCTGTATCAAACCTATGCTTCTATTTGAGATTTCAATGTTGATTCCGGTTTTCCCCAGGAAATAACTATTTGCATCTGCTATGTTACTAAAAATGTTTTCATCAACTTCACAGCCCAACGCGTTTCAAAACAAAAACGGTGGAACGGGTCCGTAAATTAAAATATCTTAGACCTATTTTAAATTTCAAAGAAACACGTGATATTATACCAAACTCACAACTGAGATTCAATAACTGAGGCATTTTGTAGGGTTTTTCAACAATTGAATTAAAAAATGCCGAAGGTAGACATGGATAACAAAGAACATACGTATAAGATATTCTTACGTTTACAAAATGATCTTTGAATTATTTTTAAGATAGTTTGTAGATATAGAAGGGAGTTCTGAATAATAACACTTAGATGAAAATATCTCGGACATATCATTAGATCGTGCCAGTTTGTTGTCAGAGAAACACTACTACCATCAATTAAAACGATATTCCATTAAGAAGGAAGGATTGAGGATTAAGGTCACGTACATATAATTATGACAGGTCACCGTGACATAAATGACAATCCTCTCACTTTTCGGTGTTTCTCTAAAATTTATTATTCTTGAATGAATTAATTCGTTTATGCAATCCTGTTTCATCTCCAAGGCCTTGTTCGCTCTTAGAACGTCATCAAATTATCAATTTGTAAATTCTAATTAGTATAAATATAATGGCTCGAATCATCTGCCTACGATGTTATTAAGCAAATACCAATTGCTATTGATGCAGTAGCATTTTAATTTCAATCACAGTCCTGAAGATTGCTAAACGCTACTGTAACAAGATTATTACTGTATTTACAAATCATTACAATCGAATAATAATAAGCCAATTGTGCAGATTCGGCCGGGATGAATTCTGCGAACGCTAATTAACTACCTCCGCGGGTATATAATTTTCTTTTTGAGATGAAAGACGTGTAATCATTGATTATCAGTTGTTGATTCTGTGCATAATGAGAAATTACCATTTAAAGACGGCTGCGCTTTAAAGTGGAAATGTTCGTATGCTGCGATTTATGATATTGTTTGGGTTTTATGGATTAACACTGATGCGATTGACGTTTTCTACAAACAGCTTTTCCAAGATTTTTCCATATAACGATGTAATTTAATTATAATTTTCAAGAAAGTCGTATAACCTCAAAAGGCTTTCGTAGAAGGTATATAAGGTAAATACATCTTATTTTCAATGTCAGCTGTATAATCGTCAGTTTTATTTCCAATTAATTACAGATTTAAATTCTTGTTCCATTCTAGAAATCTTAAAAACAATGTTCTTTAATTAATGAATAACCAATTAGTGTAATATTCGAAACAAATCCGACCACAACCAAACAACTAACTAGCAAATTTCAGGAATTTATTACACAAGTTCTTCGTAAGACAATCAAACTAATAAAATCAGATATAAATTATAAATCCAATTAAAGCAAATTTATAAGGACCACGCAAGGTCATTTAGGAAAGACCATTAAGATCAATATAATGAGAAAATCTCGGAAATGCGTTGTTCGTTTCGAACCATTCGTCCTCGTTGTTGGCTCAGTAAATGAGATAAAAACAATGAATCACGTGAATAAGCATTTCTTGACGGTAATTTTGCGGTCGGCATTCTTTTCCTAGTTAAAGCAAGTAACATTATAGGGCAGCTCCCGCTTTCGAGATATACCTGCTGCTTCTTGGTTTCTGAAATTGTACCCGATGTGTCACCCTCACCACATATAAATCAAGGATTAACGTCATGTATTTCACAGAAGTTATTAGAGTAATATTTTTACGGTTGTTTAGGCCGTCAAGACGAACTTGCTGACGGAATGCAAGTGCCACGGGGTGTCGGGGAGTTGCACCATGAAGACCTGTTGGAAAACCCTTCCTCAGTTTCGACAAGTTGGAGACAACCTCATGAAAAAATACTATCGGGCCAGGCCGGTGGCGTCTAGTACGACGGCACAAGGCCCCAGAGACACGGACCCTGGGAACAAAAAGCGACGAAAAATGCAGCTCGTGCTGAAGAAGGGAAAAATGCCCATCAAGAAGGTACCAAAACGGGTTGATCTGGTCTTCTTGCAAATGTCTCCAAATTATTGCGAAAAGGACTTAGCTGCGGGTTCTTTGGGCACCGTAGGGCGGGTTTGCAACAGGACATCACAGGGTAAGAATTTGTGACCTTGAATGTAAATAATAGTGACTGAATTTTTTTAGACAAAATCAATGTTATTGATTTTTTGCCTACGTATAACATTTCTGATTTTAAATTTGTGAAACATATTGCATCTAAATAAAAATTGTTAGCCTAAATTTCTTCAAATAAATATTATGACTGAATTTTAAAAATTAAATTTGTGATATTGAATTTATGGGCATAAAAAATGATATTGTATTTGTGTAGGTATCATTTGTGAGTTTAAATAGTTAAAGATATCGCAAATTATAACCGTACCGTTTTGCAGAAAAGTAATCTTGAATTATTACAAAAAATTGTGATATTGCTTGTTTGTAATTAGAGATTGTGGCCTTGAATATTCTAAAACAAAAACTCAGGGTTTGTATTCTTAAAAACAAAACTCCTAAGATTGAATTTTTAGAAATAGGAATTGCGATTTGGAATATCAGAATTACTGTGACTTAAAAATATTGTAAAATGTGCAGGTCAAGTCCTTGCCAAAAAATACTGTAACCTTGAAGTATTACAAATACAAATTGTGCCGTTAAATGTTTGCAGGTACCGATGGTTGTGATTTGATGTGTTGCGGAAGAGGGTACAATACTCACCAGTACACAAGGACCTGGCAGTGTAGATGTAAATTTCATTGGTGTTGTTACGTGGATTGCGACACTTGCAGTGAAAAAACTGAAGAGTATACCTGCAAGTGATTTAGAAGCTAGTGGTGTGTAAATATTGTGACGTTTCCACGAAAAAGAATTTTTTCCGACAAGTTACCTTTTCCTTAATCTAACTGAATACAAATTTGAACGCTAATGTGCTTATTTGTGTGTAACAATGTAACATGAAATTTTGCAACAGTATTTTTACTAAATACGTACATCGTCCTTGGTACTACCAATTAATTATGTATTTTTAACATTATTTATTCTCGTGAGTGTAATAGAGTCGTAATTCATGACAAATTTGTATAATTATGTATTTGTAATAAAAAAATTTTATGTACACTTGCATTTCAACGAGCCTTTTATTTACTGTCATATAAATATTTGTTTGCTCATTATATTTATGGTCCACAGGTTGATAACACCGGAAAGCATTGCAACACCTTCTCTGCAGCCATACAAATGCTTTTTGTTAATTTTATTGACGTTTCCTGTTTCAAGTGCAGGTAAGTCATTTTTATTAGGTGTTATTAATGATTTGGAAAGGCAAATTTCAATTAAATATAAAAAGTAACACCTGGACTGTAAATGTTTTTTTTTACGCGATTAGACTTAACGCGATGGAGATATTGTGTGTTCTAACGCATAAAGTTGTAGAATCAGTTGTAGTTTTTCACTATTTGCTATAAAATTATGTCTACTGTAGGTAAATTAGTCTGCTTTATAGGATATATTCAAAGAAATATTAGCAATTTCTTCCACAAGCAAATGATCATTTGCTTTTACTTATTGTTAGTACTTGAAAAAATGTAATAATCGAAGGAATTGCAGAGATATTTTTTTCGTGTGAAAGTAGTAATTATTAAAAAAAGGTCTTGCAACCTATGATTTTACTAATTTCCACATCAGGCAATGCTCTTTGGTAGGTGCATATTGGTTGATATGAATAATATGCCACTACAGTAATAATAATATCTATTGATAAAACATGTACACTATGAAGAATAACTTTAAATTATATGAATACGTTCTGAATAAACAATGCTAAATATTTAATTGTTATATTTATCACCCTGAAATTGAAACAATTTTTCAGTAAAAATTTTACACTTTGGGCCGTATGCATAAAAGGAAGTAAAAGCTTTTACTGGCCATTTCTTAAAGAAATGCTTCGAATGATATTCATAAAATAAAAGTAAATGTTCAATTTAAAAGTGCTTATTCCTGTAGCTTTTGCTGAATTTTCCAGTATATACTTATTTTGGTATGCATAAAATGTAGCATTTACTGTAAAGGTATACTATTTACTAGTTTACTTTGAAGTTTCATCCCAAGCAGACTTATTTTTTCTGTTAGTTGCTAATATGGCGTTGTTTATGAATGTACATGCCCCCAAAGTTATAAACCTCGCAAAATAAGTTCTCAAGGTATTTATAGATCATTGCACAGATTTAATGAGCATCACGTTATGTATTTAAAGGATACATTAGAATGGAATCCAAAGGAGGATCTCTAATCACGAAACAACAATCGGTTAAAAGAAACGTTCGATTAAGGGGGAGCTCCCCGCCCATGGCTTACGGTATTTAAAATCTTTCAACAAATTTACGTGGCCAGTGGCGCCTGATTTTACAAGAATAATACAGTATGTGATTTCTTTTTACAATTAACAGCAAACAGAAAGAAAATAATAACAAACGACGACTGAGGCTGGCCTCTTGTCGCATTAAAAAAAAGGTTCGATCACTTAGAATTTTACAAGGTTTTTTTCACAACACAAAAAAAAATTAATTTTTTTACCTTGACTTCCGATGAATGGGAGAGAAAGACAGGCACAATCTGGGGTGTTCTCAAATCCGAGCAAAATGGTAGACGTTCTTCGGGAAAATTGCGAGACGAAATATTTGCTGCACAACCCTCGTAATTCGTCGCAGCAACGGCACGTGTACAGGAACAACAAATGGGCTCGATAATAAGGCGATCGGCAAATTCGCAATGAATTGCCTTTCCAGGGTTAAAAATTCCATCGTATTTCTTTAAATCCGACACTTGTCGATGTTCTGTACACCCCACGGTGGAACAGCTATACGAAAATACACGCGATGGATACCCATCGAAAACATAAGTCGCCCCTACAGTACTTGATTTCTTAATTTCTTAACGGCCCCCGTAGATGGAATTGGTAGACCGGAGTCTAGCGAAGGTGGAAGGCTGACTGAGGAACCAAATGCAGCGAGAACATACGTCGGTCAAAAATATTACACCACCTTGAGAAATATGATGAAATAGTTGTGGAAACATCTAACACGTAAATTCGCAGAAAGCGACCAGGGTCAGGTGCAGACAAAACATTAATCGGCAATTTCAGCTTACGAAGGGAACCTTTAAAGGCATGACGGAATTGGCCTCCATAACTCAATCTTAAAAGAAAAATAACGAAAACTGTAATCGACATAAGAAGATGGCAATTAAAATAGAATTTTAATTCCTATGAAGCGGCAATTAAAGTATGACTCTAATTCAGACAGAGTGGCACAATTTAAATGAACATATCAGAATTCTGAATTATTTTATTTTGAAAATATAGTTCAGTTTTGTGTTTATTTAATTTTTTAGTTGAACCTACCAGAAATATATCTATTTTAAAGATTTACATACGTTTTTTAATTTTCATGAACGATTCTTCGTTTCTTGTGTTTCAATTTGTGCGTTTTTTCTCGAAAGTACTGAAGCTGTTCCAAGGAAGTTCTGCAGTGGTAAGTTTTTTTGTTGCCTCAGTCTCATAATTCTTTAGGGCTGAACTCTTATTGTGGCGAATCGACTGAGAAGTAGAAACGCAAAAACACTCGATGGACCCTCATTTTCACTTTTCTTCTTTATAATTTCTCCATTTTTTTTGTTTTTTACCGCTCTTCAAAGTGGTTGTACCTCTTAAAAAAGTAAACAAATTTATTATGCACTGTTGTAAATCTTAAAGCAAGCGATATAAGAAATTACCAGGAATTCTAGAAACTGATGGGTTTGTTCCTCCTGCATCAAATAATGTTGCTAATTCTTGTTCCCACTCTTTCAGGATAATATTTTTGTTTCCGCTTACCTTCACGTCTGTTTTCTTTTTGAACTCAGTTTTCACATTGTTAATCTTTTTTCTCACTTGTTCCGCCGTAATCGCCTTCCCAAAATTATTCTTATAAGCTTCAATAAATCTATGCAACGCATCAATTTTGGATAGTAGAAGTGGTTCATCGTTTAATAAAAGTATAAAAGCTAGTTGATTGTCTGCAACATTATTATTATTATTGGAATTATTTGTCTCGGGTTCGGATAAATATCTCGACATTTTTGCCTTATAACACGCAGAAAAGCCTCTACAAAATTTTGTATTTCAAATCACTTTAACACGCAGAATTCCTTTAGCGGGCTAAAAATTTGTTAACCCTTACAAGATCGCTACGATGATATACAGACTAGTTTGGACAGCTTAATAAAACACTAGCCTACTGTTCCAAATATTTACTAGGTAGTATTTGCTTAGAAATATAAGTAAATACTACAAAATTTTCCAGTATGAGCTAGTCAGTAAAAGCAAAAGATTATGCATGCCAATTTAAGTATTTACTAATTCTTAAAATGTATACTAGTAGTAAATGCTTTTACTTATAAGTAAAACCTTTAAGCAAATACCTATATTTATACATATGGCCCTTTATTTTTAATATTTTATAAAAAAACTTAATTTAAAAATATGTTCTCGGATTTTAGTCAGTTTGGAAATATTTTAAACTGTATAAAGTTAGTGTGGTTGGTCAACTCCTCATTCGACAAAGAGGAGTTAGATTTAAAAATTAGCAGATGTTGAATATTGTCACTTCAAAATTTAATTTTTAATTTTAAACGATTATTAAATAATTTAAAGTCTACGTTTTTCGTAAACAAGCTTTATGAAAACAAGCATTGTCTTACAATTTCCAAATAATCTTAAGGATTTTAGTTCTTATTACTAAAACGATCAGCAAAAAATTACTTTGAAATTAAGTCACTTTACGACAGTGCAACCAGAAATTTACGTTTTGCGAAACAAACTTACAACAAAACATATCTTTTATGTCAAATTTATTTAAAAGAAAAATATATTTGGGTTTATTGCAAAATTAACACCTGTATCGAATTCCGCGCCTGGTTGAAAGCAACTACCAATTTAGTTGTTCGAATAAT
>JABXWE010039745.1:0-22770 GCA_014611495.1 Limonius californicus
ACGACTACGAACAAGCAAAACGAAACAGAGAATTCAAAACTAGACACCATATCAACCCAAACAAAATCAATGAAGATGACAAACGCTAATTGAACATGACCTTTACTTGGTTTTATCAATCTATTTTTCAGGTTTAAAGCATAAAATAGCTTGAAGTTATCTAAATAAGTTAATTTTCTATAGATTATCTTAAATCAAGGTTCATATAACACAGCAATATATATATATATATATATATATATATATATATATATATATATATATATATATATATATATATATTATATTAAGTACTTTAATACCTTTTACAAACCACGTCAATATTATCTGTTCCTTTTAAAGCCCATTCTGTATCATGAATGCGATGATTATAATAAATACAAAGGAATTCCCTTAGCTGCAGGTATGTTTTGGCAAACTATACAGTTGCAAATGCAAGAACCATTCGTGGGCAGAAACACCAAATATAACAAATAATTGCATATTTATACGCATCAACAGCGACTGCATTAGGCAATGGGTATCCAGAATTTTGGCTCAATCGTGCGTTCGAATTATCGTTTTTCGTTCAATTATTCAAAAATTTTTGGCGAAGTATGTGTAGACTCAAGTGAATTGTTCTAGGTACGCACAGAAAACGTTCTATAATTTTATTTCAGTTAAAACAAGATATAAAATAGACAAATGACATTTTTTTAAACTCGCATGTAAGTACGTGTAATAAACATGGATAAAGAAATAGGTTTCCGTGGATATTTATTTTGTGGAATATTAGTGAGAAAAATTATAAATGCGAATCTCTACGTAAGGAGGTGCGGCCTTGCTTCCTTAAAGTTGTATATTTATTTTTAAATAGTTCTAGCCGAGGGAGCTACAACGTCTTAAGAAGAGCGTAGTAAAAGGATCATAATATTACCAATCCATACAATATAGCTGCCCATGTCACACAAAAGTGGTGTGTCACGTCATCTACTGAATTTGTGTAAGTGTGTCTCCCTTTGAACTTCTTATACAAATGGACCAAATTTCTGAAAACCAAGGTTTATTCGCGACTTAATATATTATAAGAACTCTAACAATAGCGTATGGTTTTCTTGTCACCTACTAACACCTTACTGATTGCTTTTTGTTTATTTCTGACGTGCTGTCTATGGTTCATAGGCTCAAAATACAATATATTAGCCGGCTAAACACACGGAAAACTTTTTCCAAATTTTTATGTATGCTAAATAAACTAAAAAAACTTTGTACTCTAAAATATTCGAAATAATTTGAAATTCTAATCTTCCAATTTTCAAATCTATATCTCAGACCGTTTTAGCAAGAGAGTTTCGGTTCCCTCTTTACAGCTAGCCTGTATTTGGTCGAACTTCAAAACACTCTACATTTACTACGGAAAACTAAACCTTGCCATTTATAATTGCGTTTGATAAACTTTTTCCCTGTTCAACAACAAAATCCTCTTAAGATCTTAGGTAAATTACAAAAGTCTCACAATCTTATTTATAAACTTCAGGGAGCTGTAAAAAGATTTTAGAGCTTAAGGTGTAGATTTTGATAATCTGATCGGGCCTAAAACCTTTAGAAAATCTTTTGTACAAGGGTGTGTAATAAGATCTCTGCAAACTAGAACTGGTAGTTCCCGTCACCAGCAATGAACCGCAGTGTGAAATCTAATAAAATACACTTTAAAATACAGAGTCCACGTTTAGAATTTATCGATTTATGCTGTGATTTATTATGTATTCTTTTGAATTGATTTGTATATAATTAATTCTTCATTAAAGAATAAGCATAACTTTTATAAAAAAAACATTTTTAAAACATGAATAATGAATAATTAAAATTTGCATGCTTGGAAAGACTATTTTCTGCATTATTTTAGCTGCTGAAGGGATTTCCGCGCTCGTGATAAAAGCATGAAATTTTATGAACGCATTACCATCGAACGTAAATGTCAATTAGCGGAAGGATATCGTGATTAGCGCTGTTCATAGTTATCGATAATTTGAATAATTTATCAAATAACTGTATATATCGGATTAAAATAATAGTTATGCGAATTATTGCATAGCTGATCAGTATAATACAATTACGAGGTGGTTCATCATTTCCTGTCCCTGATATAGAAGCAAATGACTTGGACATTTGAAACAACTTTATTTCTCAATATAATCCCCTGAAAGGATAATACACTTAGATGATGCGGAGCTTGAATGCCTTTAGAAAAACAGTTTGTCCTGTGTTGCAAACCACTCATTCACAGCAGCCATCATCGTCCGTAAAATGAGACCTCCGGAGACATTCTTTTAATTTGGGACACAGGTGAAAGTCACTGGGGGGCAAATTTGGCGAATATGTGGATAATAGCCATAGAAACACAGCTTTTATGAGCGGGAGCGGTATCTTGGTGGAACAGATCGTCGCGCATTGTCCAAAAATGGTAAATTTACGGAAAAAACTTATAAGCTATTTGGTGTATCATGGTGATTGTTTTAAATAAAAGACAACGTTCGTTTCAACATATCAACAATGTATTTAAATTTAAAAGTCCATTACTGTACAAAGTTATTTTGAATTCAGGGACACTTATACGCCCGTATTACAAGAACACCAGCAGAAAGTTATCCGACAACACTTGAAGATGGCAAATGTGACTTTGACGAAACGTCGTCAAGACAACCACCCCGGTCCCTCACAGGACCAAATAGTTGCTACACGGAAAAGTTCCTGGAAGCCAATCACAGCATACATATGTCGAATCCAGAAGATGTAAATGTACATTTCATGAGGAGAACATCCATTTCCATGAAGCGGCTCCCCATACTGTAATTTCAAAGTTTTTTGCCATCTGGACAAAAATCCTATCGATTTCATGAAGTGGAACCCATCCTCTTCCAGATGGTGAAATTATACGACACTACAGCATTTGGATAAGCAAATTGTCCATTTCATGAAAAGATGGGATAGAAAACAATATTTGGTGTAATATACTTGGGTCGTCGCAAATGGATGTCCAATTCGTACAGAGGTCACATGATCACGGACCACCTGTCAAACAGTGCCATTTGAGAGTTTTGTTTGAACTTACTTATTATATATCTATATTATGTATTTTCAGACATTTATGTGCCAGTGCCAGTAAGTTATAATTTTCATTACAACATACAATGTTGTAGTTTCCTCAAATATTTGTGTTTGTTCTTTGTTTGAATGTTTAATGTTTGTTTTTTTTTACTAGTACAGTTTCTTTTCTTTTTTAGCATAATAAAGAAAAATATCAAAAACTCCGTTTTTCTTCCCACTTCACTACATAGGTTTAGGTACGAAAACAGGCAATACGAAATGGACATCCACTTGCGACGACCCAACTATATTACACCAAATATTGCTTTCTATCCCACCTTTCCATGAAATGGACAATTTGCTTATCCAAATGCTGTAGTGTCGTATAATTTCACCATCTGGAAGAGGATGGGTTCCACTTCATGAAAGCGATAGGATTTTTGTCCAGATGGCAAAAAACTTTGAAATTACAGTATGGGGAGCCGCTTCGTGGAAATGGATGACCGTTTCATGAAATGTACAATTACGTCTTCTGGATTCGACATATATATATTTCCGAAAAAAAAAATTATGATAGCGATAGAATGTATAGTCGCCCTGTACTGAATAGTAAACTGTAATACTACTTATGTCTATGTACGTTTCTCCATGTTAACTATCCTATATATAGTAGTAACTATACAAGTATAGTTTTAGTTTCGTCATTTATTTATAATGTTTTATTGGGCGGTACTCTCCTCAAACCCCTAATGTGTGATCCAAACAAAAGAGTAACATATACAAAACATTCCTCATTTGTACTTTTTCCGTACCGTAACTAACATGTAGTACCAGCTATAGTTGTCCACAAAGTATTTCCCTGTGTCGAAAGCGTACTCTCCCAATTTCGTTTTCTTCTCTGCTTTTGTAGAACGGGGGCAATATATCACAGCCGAATTCCTTTAGACGTTTAGGAATTACTTCATATTTATGCATTGATAGTTGTGCATCCATCATAAGCGCTAGCATCTTCTCAGAGTCCATATACGTTGTTCCTCCATCATAATCTGACGCGCGGGAGCATTTTCTGCGGATAATATAATAATTTGTTCAGCAGGATAGAACTCCAACAACTGTTGTGCATTGTATCGTTTAGCTCCATCACTGCACTCGTCAAATTCTTTTTCGGCCTTCTAAATGATGAGCTTTGCCTTTTACATAGTCTTGGTACAATTGCATCGGCTCGTTCTTAACAAAAATCGACTTTGAAAATTCCTTTCAACCATTTGGCATTCTTTCTTAGGAACAATTCCAAGGTGCAGTTCGAGTTCTGCCACTTAGTTTTAAAGTGGGCGACAAACCGTTTCATAACTTGTTTTATAATGTTTCCGCTTGGTCTTCTTCTAGAGCTGCGAAACTTGTTATCAATAATTCTTTCAAACTGGACAAGCTTTGCTTGTTGTATATCATTTGGTAACGCAATACTTCAGCAGTCTCATTCATTGGTAACAGATGATTGACACCAATTGGAATGCCACAATAGAAAATTTCACAATACTTCGTTAACTTATACCGTCTGATGACTAGAATATCATTAGCATTTTACTTATGTTTTATACCCTTATCATGTACTAATGTGTCTTTATTAGGCACCCAAATAGTAGAAAAGTATAACAAATACTAAGAAAAAGAAATTTAGTACTAGCGAGCCCTAGCTACCTTTGATAACTTCGGTGGAAGATTAAAATATGTATAAATGTCTTTATTAATGAATAAATAATTATTACCGGACTACTCAGTCATTAAAATTGCCTTTAAATACCATTTTAGATTGAAGATAGTATGCTTAATCTAATGGCAATGCATAATTATCTAATTATTGTATAATTTTCAATAGGAAATTTTTCGTCGTCGTTCAAAAACATTAACTTCTAAAACCTTTGACGCCAAAACAATTATGTTAATTGGTGGATGGTTTAAAGATCTTGGTGGCGTCAGAAGTATTGGTTTCTCTAGAAACTAAAACAACATGAAAATTTCGCCATTCAGTGTACTTGGAAAAATCACTTTCTTCCTCCCATTGGAGATTGTGCTCAATGTGTGTGTCTCAATCCTCCACGCCATTGCTATATAGCTTCACGAACTTTTGGTATGAGTTTTTCGTATAGTCTCCTGTTATATATGTACATATATATAATCAAAAGTCTTTTTAGCCTATAGTGTAAAGCTATACATTTCGTGTTTTTAGATTTCATACATAATATTATACAAATCATATTCCTAAATTTCTATCCCTATAAATAAATGTTCTTCACTCTTTCTTGTCCTTCGCCATAATTGATGCTTGAGCTTTTGTGAGCCCCCTGTCTTCTGTTAGCCTTTCTGTATTTAGATTCCATGTTGTCTTTGGTCTTCCTCTATTTTTCTTTTCTTGTCTTCTAGCTTCCCACAGTCTTTGACTAGTCTCTCCTCGTTCATTCGCTTAAGGTGTCCATACCATCGTAATTAGCAGTCCCCGATCCGCTTTAATACTGCTTGCACTTTTAACTGCTCTCTAATGCTGTCATTTCTAAAGCGATCTCTCCTAACACTCTCCTTAGATACTTCATCTCCATACTTTGTATCTTACTCTTGAGTCTCTTCGTTAGGACCCAGCTTTCACATCCAAAAGTTAAGATAGGTATTTATATATACCTATTTTAGTTTCTGCGAGACTTCTCTCTTTCCCAGAAAACTTACTTAAGACCTTTGATGCACTTTCGATTCTGCTATTTATCTCCAATTCATGGTTTCCCTTATTGTCTGCTCTCCAAGTATAGTCTCCCGTTATAATGTGGTAAATAATCAACAAGAACTCTTTGAGATTCCCAAAACACTGTTGCCATTACATTTCTGGCTGATGATTCGGCGTCTTAAATTTGGAGCAAGGTGATGATCCCAGGTTTCATCTGCAGGGACAAATCTTTCCAATAATACATTCAAATCCGTGTCCATTAATCTCAAATTGCTCGCAATAGTGAGAAACCTGACCCGCTCCTCATCAAGCGACAACTTTTTCGGAATCCATCGTGCGTAGACTTTCTTCAGACGCAATTCCTCAGGCAAATTTTCTCAACACTTCCAGTGGAACAGCTACATGTCTCAGCAATATATTTGACCAAAATTCTTCAATCATTCAATACCGTTTCATGAACCCATACAATGTTTTCTTGAGTGACAGCTTTTGGTGATCGAGCACCTGGTGCATGTTGACACGACTTGCTTCCTAATTTGGAATTCTGGCACCAATCCTTAATCACTTGATATAACGGGGTAGAATACCTCAACACTCCGGACATGTCATTATAAATTTCCTGCGGTGATAAGCCCTTCTTAAAAAGGTGTTTTATCACAGCCCTTGTCTTAAATTTTTCCATTTAAACTAAATCACCAGCACCACAGTAATATTAAATGTGTAACAAGGAGGAAGGCACCTACAACTTGGAATATATATTAATGTCAATAATTGAAGATTCTATGAAAAGAAAGTCAATGTTAGGGAAATATGAAACATCCTCCTATTCGAATTATTGATTAATTCTGTTTTCAACTAACAGTTGTCGAATTATTCAGTAATTCATTGCTGAGTAATTCGAATTATTTTCACTTCCAAGCAAAGTTCAATAAATTGTGATCCTAATGTCGATGCCGACTTTCTAATATCGAACACCCCTAATCATGATGATCGTCATTTTATGGATTTGCCCAATTTTTTAACAACATAAAATTGCAGTTTCACATTGCAGTAACTGTAAATGATATAGCAAATAAGAAAAGTCGTTAATTCAACTTTGTGGATTTCTACAGCAAATCGGTAAAGAGCAAAAATATATTTCAATCCCACAATCGCTTTCCTACGGCTGTTCGCGATAGCGCGTTCTCCAGCTTCTCGTTTCATGGTGTTTATGTGTTCGGAAAATGACATTGTTAAATCAATTGCTTTGTATAACGTTTACGCCTCTTTCTGCGATATCTTTAAATGTGCACCTTCTAGCAATAGGATTATAGAAGCGACAGTTACGATTAGATTCAACGCATTTTAAATGAAGCCTAGTAACTATCAGTAATCATGCTTAGGTAATTTCGTTAACACATTCTATAGTTAGAGCATATTCCCGTGTTTCTTTCTCTACACTGTACCCTTAATTTGGAACAATATACTAAATCCGGCGTAGTCTTAAGGATTATTTCGTTGAAACTCGAAACGTTTGCACGCAGCTTTCGTAGAAATCACGCTAAGAAATTAGAAACGCAAAATAATTTCTAAGCAAACACTGCAGGAAGACGGTTTCTTTTCAATTGCATGAAGCAAACGGTTCCCAAAGGGTTGTATCAAATATTCAGCTGCTGGTTAACATTTAGAGCGCTCATTAAACTTTTTCTCTCTTACACATCTTTTTGTCGTAATTTGGGAGCTGGTGCGAGAAAGAGAAAAAGAATCACAACTTGCAAAAAGTAGGGTTGAATTGACCATTAGACCTAACAGGAAAATTCGGGCGAACTGCCGTGCAAATCCTCACATGTTCCTTTTTAGCAGTTAATTTCCCGGGCGTTAAAATTATGAGGTTCTTGGTACGGGGAATCAATCTGCTGTCGATTCTGACTTTGTAATTTAAGTATCAGTAAGCGAATTTGTCGAAAAAGTTGTTTTATTGCTTCAATTTAAAATAACGCAAATTGTGTGTGTGGTAATTCTACACTGATTTTGGTTTAAATGTTGCAAATTTAAAGAACTGAAGTTCATTTAAATTACGGCCATTATACGTGATTCATTTCAAATTCACAGCGGAAACTCAAACAGACCCTGAAGCAAGTATCATTTCGGGTTTACACATTTTCTGCGTTATCGTTCTTTTAAATGCTTCTACATCAATGCACATAAAGATAATTCGTTTATACCCGTAAGATATTTTCTCTTAATTTGCCTATACCGGGTGACCACAAAATGAGGTAACAGCATGTACTTTTTTTTTGTACCTATTACTTTGAAATTTCAAATTAAGATATATCCTCTAAATCCGAAACTTTAAGCATTTTTTAACCTTAGTTTTGAATACCGGTTTGGCCGGAACTGATATCAATGTTCGATTTTTAAATACAACTACCTCGGTTTTTATGTGATAATCGTTGTTTGTTTCGTTGTAAAATTTACAATGCAGTGACACAATAACATTTCAGTTTAAAATGGCCGAAATTTCAAATCTGGGCTCTGTATTCGATACAGACAATATCATTTTCAAGTTCGAGGCGATTTCTTACTTTCGTTTTGATGGCAGTCATGGACGAGAAACTTAATTCGCACAAATATGATGTAGAAAATGGCACTAAACACTTTATAACTTTTTCCTATCTACGCTCTGAGAAAATAAGTCTAATTCTAACATTCCATCATATGATATTTCAATACAATTTCTTTCATGTTTGTCTAAATTTCAGCTTATTGCGGTATTGTCTAAAAATGGACTCAGTATCCATCTGTGCTTGTCATAACTGTTTTGAATTGGTTTGGGGGTATAGTAAATGAGCTGTTGTTTTATATTGTCTAACCTAACGTGCATATTTGCAAACACGTGCTCAGCTTTATCATATTACCATCCTTGACTAAGTCTTCCATGAGTGCTTGAATGCACCGAATCAAACTTGTTTTTGTCATTTGAGGTCGACCAAAAATCAAGTTTTTTTTATAAATCTGTTAATTTTGTTCGTGGTCACTAGTATGTTAATATGGCGGCCTTAACTGCAATTCAGAGTGTTTAAGTGCTCAAAAATATCAGCAAAAAAAGCCAACTTGAGAATCCAAACAAAATGAAAATATGTTCTCATATTCCGGCTTCTCATCTTGCAAGTATATCAAAAGTTTCGCTCTTAACTGGAAAACCCTTTTCCAGACGCTACCCCTTGAATACCATTCTACTTCCGTGTGATAAAGAAGATTTGCGTAGAAAGAACTCATACCTACAAGTAAAATTCGAAAAATGCGAGTCTGCAACGCGTTTCCCTTGATGTAACTTACCTCATTAATTACATTTTTCAGAAAACAGTACATTTCAAAAGGCAAAGCTTCTCGCTATAGGAAACAGTGTAACCATGTAGCATTTGACATTATCTTTCTTAAACTAACAAGAACACCACATCGATGTCCAGTCATAGCCTTGACGCCATCAGTGCATATACCAACGAATTTTACCCAGTCAATCTTGTACTTATTAGTTCTTTGCATGAAAGTGTCGAATAAATATCTTCCCGGTAGTATTGACCTCTAATGTATTATAAAATAAAATATCTTCTATAATACCATGTCCAGTATTGTATCTTACACATGCTATAAATTTGGCACAGTTCGAAATATTCGTGGATTCGTCCATCTGTAATGACAAGTACATGCACTTCTTAATATTTTCAACAACTTTTGTTGGAATATCTTCTGCCATTTCACTTACTCATCTTTGGATAGTATTATTGGAGAGGGCTTTCCGCTGCGCCGCCTCTATTTCACCAACTACTATTTACACCATTTCAACAGCTGCTAGTAAATTCAGACCTTCAGCAGTTGTATGTGGCGTACTAGATTTTGCATTGCGAAATGCAACTCGATAACTTGAAAGTATTGCTTCTTCATTAGTAGTGGTTGCTCATGTAAATGTGGCTTGCTCCTTGTGGAGGGAGTTTCGCTTTCTCTCAAAGAATTCCACAGGCTTTTCTTTTTTGTGTAAATGTTTGGTATTTAAATGTCGAAATAGCTTTGATGGCTTCATACTTTCTTTTGACAACACTTCTGGACAAAGTGCGCACTGGAATTTCTGGGAAATAACGGTAAAACTATATTTGATATATTCATCGCTGTACAATATATTGTTCTATATATTCTGGTCGCTACCAGGCGCAGAAGGCTCTAATGACCGTTTTAAAAATCCTACGAAGCTCGTACTTAACGTTAAATATTTGTTGTTGGTTTATTGCACTCACCACAGAGCCAGAAAAAAAAGGCCGAACTACCCGCCCGAAAACGGATAGCCGGCCAACTTTATTCATTGTATTGTTTACATATGTAGAAATACCTTTTAGACCCTCTTTTTAGTTTCTAGTTTACATTTTGGTAACATTTGTTTCTTATCTCTAATATTTCAGCTCTTATTGATACGCTAACTTCCTTCTGCTCGTTAATCTAATTTAACCCTAGCTTATTCTACTGGATTATTAATATAAAGTTAAAGATAAAGTGAATAATGATTATGAAACTAAGAACATTATGTCTAAAACTATAAGGTAAATGTATTTGGGTAAATATATATGGGTAATAATGCATGTTGCAAAACATGTAGGCAATATATTTTCGACCTATGTAGCTTTGGCTTCTATCTCTACTCTTGATTCTTCGGGTGGTCGTGTTCGGGGTTTTTTTCTCTTCTCCATTCTTCTGGCCTTCCGGTCTTCTTCTGGTGTTCTGGCCTTCTGGGTGTTAGTTGTTAGGGTCTTCGGTCTTCGTTTATGAAGTCTTCTACTGCCTTTCTTATTACTTCTTCTTGTAGTACCAGCTTTGCCAGTTCGTCTATATCTATTAGCCAGTCTTGTATAAGGTTTGTCAGGTGCTGCCGTTCGTCGTTGAAATTTTGGCAGTTTAGTAGTCGGTGGATGGGGTCGTCTACTTCCTGTGGGCAGGTTAAACAGTTCGGACTCTCAATCTTTCCCACTGTGTGTTTGTGTGCATTTGTTTCACCGTGTCCGGTTAACATGCACATTATTCTCGCTGTTAGGGTGGTTCTGTTTTCTGTCATGACCGTTTTTACGGCTGGGAAGAAACGGCGGGTAACTTCTCCTTTTTCACCGTTCTCCCATTCTTCTTGACAGATATTTAGTGTTTTTTTCCCTAGTACAGAGTGAGCAGTACAGCACACAATTTTAAAATGATGACTAATCTCATCGCGATCCGCTTATATTAAGCAAAATGTATTGTCTTGATTATTCGAGTGCCATCTAGTACCCTCCCACATATGATGGAAATTTCCGGAAACACTGAGGACAAATAAATAAATTGCGCTAGTTGGTAATAGATGGAGTCAGTTGGCCGTTTAGTTGCTAATTCCGAATGAAGTTGAATACTACAAGAGTTTTTCCCAAAAGGGGGTGGCGCTTTAAAAAAGTTTGGGAACTACTACGTTAGTTATGGTAGTAGCAGTATAGTTAGAGAAGAACATTTAAAGTTGATTATTCTTCCGTATTCAAAGCTAACTAGAAACGAAATAATTACGAATTATTATTTATGAATGGGTGTTTAATTATTTTATTAAAATATGTCGTATTTCGGCCATTTTGAACTGAAATGTCATTGTGTGACATATAAATATAATGCAAATTTTAGAACGAATAACTTTATCACAAAGAAGGGGAAGGAATTGTTTCTTTAAGTAAAACGTTGCTACCAGTACTGGTCAAACCGGAAGTAAACGATAAGGTTAAAAAACGCTTAAAGTTGCGCATTTAGAAGTTATATCTTAGTTTAAAATTTCAAAATAATAGGTTTAAAAACAAGAAATTATATGCTGTTACCTTATATCGTGGACGCCCGATATATTATAGAATACCTATTTTAATTTTCTTGTCGACTAATGTGATTGTAATTTGATTCTAGTAATTACAATTTCCCAGTTTTACAGTTGTGTAAATCTCGTAATACAATTTCATGGGTTGTCCCAAGCAATTATGAAAGTTTACAAACCCTTAATTTCTAAGCTGAGATAAGATCTTCTAATGTATACTTAAACCTCAGCAGTGGTAGTACCATTAGCAAAGTGTAGGATTTCTTTGTACAACAGGGTCAACATGAAATGGAAACATTGGCAACCGCTTAGAGCGATAAATATTTCAGGGTAACCCACGTTCCTCATGGCAGAAACAAATTTGCAGTGGCCATAGCAGTGGTCTAATGATTGATATGTTATCGGATAGCGCTCTTGTTTTGCAACACCTGGAATTGGATATTGAAATGTACAAATTTCAAATGCAATATTTAATATGACAAAGCAGGGCTGAAAAAATTCCCCAGAGTTACTTTTTGTGCGTAAGATAAAACTGTAAATACTTGTCAATGTATTTTCAGTATTTGTTGGATTCATATATTTTCAAACCCTAGCCTAGCTTGCGGCCAGTACAGTGTTAATATCAATGAGAGTGTTTTTTAATGTAAATGGAATTGTTTTCCAATTGATGGAATTTCCGAATTAGGATTCAAGCCCAGTTCGTAATTTACTCTAAGCAAACATTGTTATTCGAGCGTAAAGTAAGCAGCGTCTGTGATTGAATAGGCTGTTCATTTCACATTATGGGTTAGAACACCGAAGAGAACACCAATATCAGCTAACTATTGGCTTTAATAAAACACAATAACATGTTTATTTGTACTCTACGTGGTTATTTGTAAAGGTTGGATAAACTAAAAAATAAGACAGCTATAAAATTAATTTACATTACTCTGCTTGCTTATTTTAACCTCTTTCGTATATCTCGGGCCTTCTACTTTAATGATCATTGATTTTCAGTGCAATTTTTTATATTTGCAGATAACTGTTGCAGTCTTAGCAACGTGTTAATTAATGTAGTCTTTTCTTTATCCAAATAGATTTCTGTTGGGTTTCTTTAATTAATGAAATGAGATTCTTTTCAGGAGAACAGATTGTTAATAATACATCCGCAGACACCATAATCCAGAGGGCCAAGACGTACGTCTCTTCATTAGACTCTCGACCAAAAAATTATCTGATAAAATATATATAAAAGTTTTGTACAGGCCATTTAGGCCTATTGCCTTGTAATTTTCTTCCAATCTGTACTGCTTCACTACATTTTCTCCTTGGCGTTCCTTTCTTTCTCTTCCTTGTGGCACTACCCATGCTATCCCTTCTGCAGTCCTTGACCCTTCCATACGCTCCAGATGCCCTGGACACTGTAACCTTCTAGATTTCACTATTGTACTATTACACTTACTATTGGTACTATTGTACAGCTCGTAACTTTTCTTTCAAGAATAACTCTTTGGTCTCAGTATACTGTTTAGGGCTCCCTCCATATCTAATACTTTTTCCAGTAATTCTGTTATTTTTCAAATTACTAATTATGGTTTCTACCTCTTCTTCGGTTGGTTTGGTCTCGCTAATACTTGGCTCGTTGTTTGTGCCTTTTCTTTCTTTTTGCTCGGGGTTTTGTGCTTTTTGCTCGGGTTTTTCTTTCTGTGCCGCTTCGTTCAGTAGCTCTTCGAAGTGTTGTTTCCATCATTCTAATATTTATTATTTTTCTGCGATTAGATTTCCTTCTTTGTCCTTCGCGTACAATCTTCTTGGTTGGAACCCTTTCTTAATTTCCTTCGCAAGTTTTGGACCTTGTGTCTTAAAACGTTCCTCGGTTTTCCCGACTCATTTTCTTTACTTTTCCTTTTCCTGCTCCTGCAGGTTTTTCTTGCCATCCTTTTTTGGTTTTAATGCCGTTCTTTATCTTGTTCGTTTCCTCTTTGTAGGTATTTTTCTCTCAGTTCTTTTCTTTTCATTATTTCGTCTCTGCATGTATCATCCAACCATTCCTGTCCTTGTTTACTGGTACATCTTGTTAGGGTTCTTTCTGTAGCCTCTTCTACAGATTTTTTATTTTCATCCACTTTTCCTCACAGTTGTTAGATTCCTCTGTGCGCTTACATTCTTCAAGGTTTTTTGGATGTTTTTCCTGTATTTACGTGCAATTTTTTTCCATCTGCAGATCGTTCATATTATATCTTATTTTTGCTTTAGTGTACACTAGGTTCTTCCGTTTGTTACTTGCTTTAAATTAGCTGTCACCAATATATGGTCCGACTTTCCATTGACTTCACGATCAGACCTTACTTGCATAATTAGGTTTGTATGTTTATCTTCCAACAGGATGTGGCCTGTTTAATTAATTGCGATTGATCCTGATATTTTGGCGTGTGCCTTTCCGAATTTCTTTCCGTGAAAACTTAGTACTCATTATTTTCATTTCTTTCCCGATAGCGAAGCTTATCAATCTCAGTCCATTGCAATTACTTACTTCGTGCTTGCTTTGCCCTCCTGTGTTTCCCTATATATTTCTTAATTGCCTACTTTCGCGTTTCCATCCCGTATCACAATTTTCATTTCTTTACTAGGTATTTCATCAACTACTGTTTCCAGGCGTTCTTACAATTTGTCTTTTATATCATCCCTTTTTCTTCCTTTGGCGCGTGGAGTTATGTTTCTCTATTTGCTTTTGATGTTTAAGATATATAATGTATCGGATATTGCTTCAAATTTTGTTACTAAGCCTTTGATGTCTTCTCCTATGGAAACATACCCAAAACTTTCTACTTTCACTTCCACTGGAAAATATTACATAATCGTCAATTTTTGTAATATTTGTTCCCTTCAAATGTATTTCTTGGAGCGCTAAGGTATCTAGGTTATATTTTCTTGCTTCAATTGTCAAATTCTTTATTGCACCCTCTTCATAATATCCATACAAATTCCATGTCCCTAAGTTTATCGTATCTTGTAGTTTATTTCTTTTTTCTGATCCCCAGTTCCTCTATCTTTTTTCTTGCCATTTACTTTTCTTTCACTTCTACTTTTGATAGCTGCTTAAGTTCTTCGGGAGTGTAGTGCACCTTCCTTTCGTTACTATTCGCTTTTTCCGTCTGCATCCTGTTCTTTAATTTCTCCATTTGCTGGTATAAAGCTTCTTTCTCTATCCTGTCTTCTTAGTTGGCTAGTTATGTCGTCTTTTAGTCTCAATTGCTTACGTCGTAATTCCGTAATTTTTGTTATACTACCCTCAAGTTCTAGTTCTTCAGCTAGCTCACTTCTGTGGGCATCTGTATCTTCCATGTTGTTACCGGATCTTCCCAGTGGGGTGATGTACTGTAACCTTTCGTATATATACAGTTATGCGTCCATGTCACTTGCTGTAGTCACTCTTCAATGCTGATGCTAACAGCTGACTTTTTTGTGTTTGCTTTTATTGTTTGTTTCTATTTTCACTTCCCTAAACACTTTTCACCAGTTCGTTTTCACTTCTTCCTTTATTTAAACGTCTGCTTTTTGTCTTTGCTTTTATTCTTTGTTTCTATTTTCACTTCCCTAAACACTTTTCAACAGTTCGTTTTCACTTCTTCCTTTATTTAAACGTCTGCTTTTTGTCTTTGCTTTTATTCTTTGTTTCTATTTTCACTTCCTTAAACACTTTTCAACAGTTCGTTTTCACTTCTTCCTTTATTTAAACGTCTGCTTTTTGTCTTTGCTTTTATTCTTTGTTTCTATTTTTCACTTCCTTAAACACTTTTCAACAGTTCGTTTTCACTTCTTCCTTTATTTAAACGTCTGCTTTTTGTCTTTGCTTTTATTCTTTGTTTCTATTTTCACTTCCCTAAACACTTTTCAACAGTTCGTTTTCACTTCTTCCTTTATTTAAACGTCTGCTTTTTGTCTTTGCTTTTATTCTTTGTTTCTATTTTCACTTCCCTAAACACTTTTCAACAGTTCGTTTTCACTTCTTCCTTTATTTAAACGTCTGCTTTACATTGGTGAATGGGCCACCTATGACGGTTATCACGTAGCACCAAATCCATCTGATAAAATAGATCAATAATAGACTACAGTTAATGGCATCATTGAATCACACAGACCTCATCAAAAGATACCCTCAACGAGGTGGAGGTATCTCTGGTATGATAAAATTAAGCAAATTCTTGCTAGTGGAAAATAATCAATTCAATTCGAAATAACTTAAACCGGCATTCAAATAGCCTGCTAATTTTAATGTCATATTCCATTATGTACTGAATGTTAAGACAGGACATTTAAATTGAAACAGTTTGTTATACTAATTTATATTAATTGTATACGAAATTACAAAAATTAAGCATGAACATCATTTGTGCTTAGTACTCAAAATTAATTTTTATTACTGACGGTGAATGTTAATTTTTAATAATAGATATAGCAAAAAGATTGTCACTGTACTAAAACTTGTCGCGCAATACCACATTACAACCGACATTCGCAAATTAACGTTTTGCTGCAGAACGTTCGATGCGGACGAATTAATAATGCCTCTTTGCATCAACACCTAATTATGTTTTAATGAAATTACTATGAACGGATTTCCTGTGATGTTACAGAGTACTGGAAATAATGTAAAATGCATTCTATCTCTGCAGGCGAATAAATAATGTAACAATAAATTTTTGGATTACAACATAACTGTAATCTTACATTTACATTAAACATAAACAATTGATTAAAATTACTAAAATATTGAATTATTAAAGAATCCATTACAGCAAAGCAATAAATTTATAATTTGCTTTAGAGATAAAAATAATGTATTATTGTTTCCATTTAATGTGTTCCCGTAATTATCAAGCATAAAACTAAAGCATTTGTTTAATTATTTAAATTTTATTATATGAACAACTTATTTATGATGAAATAATTAAAACACGTAAACTGTGCGATAAAAAATTATAGGCTATTTCCTAGTTAAGTGTCTCTTAAGTTTAATTAGGATTAATTGCTTACGTTAAAGATCTATGAGGAAACATTTAGCAATGTGGAAACTAATTAACATTTTATTTAAAGTTCTAAAACTTCCTAAGGTTTGCAAGTAGTGGAATGGAATACCCATGTGAAAAAGGAAAATTAAACTGACCTTACAACAAACATTAAAAGTATTTTGCTGTATAGCTAAATACTGTATTATAATTGCAATTACTAACAGATTTCCAAGCAACAGTTCAAACTAGTATTTTCCGCTAGGACAAAATTGCTTTTTTCGCATCGTCTAGACACAATGCTCTGCAGCTTATAACTTACAAAGGTATAGCAGAGGAAATACTCCTGTAAAAACATTTTGTAAATAAACTAAAGATTGAACACTGAAATCACAGTATATTTTTTAATATTTGTTTTGTGAAGTATTCAATTACTGTAAAGGTTAAAGCAGTTTCAAAACTAACTTGCCGGTTAGTTTTAATACGTAGAACGATTCCTACAGGAGTTATAAGCACTTCATAAAACTAAAAGTAACTCTTAAATTAAAAAGTTCATGCATATTAACTGCGAGACAACAACAGGGAAGATAAGGAAATAGTTTTTGTTTTAAAATTAAAGAGATGCTATATAACAGCAAATTCTACACTAGAGTTTTGTCAGCTGCAAATAAAATGCAATTACCTACAACCCTTGATCAGAACTACCTAGATCGGACTGGCCCTATGGGAAGTGGGGAAATTTTCTCTGGAGGCCACTGTAATTGGCAACTTGATTAAAAGACGGCCACAAGAGTTATGAGTAAACGAGGGAATTAGTTTGATTTTTCTAAAACGACTAGTAGGTTCCGCAATAACGTGGAAAGGTCTTGCATCAACCCTTAATTGGTTTTGATCTTTAACACACATTTTTTCAACATTTCACTAAGTATTTCTAATTATGTATTTGCAATACGAGGGCAGTCTTTTAAGCTTTTACAAAAACTAGGAAAGAAAAAAATTTTTTTGGTACAAACTGTTTTATTGCTTTTCAAAATATTCGCCTTTAAGATTTATACACTTTTGCATGCGTATTGGTTTTAAAGGCTTCAACAGCTTCCTTAGGTGATGACAATCGCCGTCCACGCAATTTTTGTTAGACATTTAGGAACAAAAGAAGTCTTTAGGCGACAAACCAGGTGAATACGGGCAATGAGACATTAATTCGATGTTTTTCTCCTTGAAATAATCAATTGTTTGATGTGCTGTGTGAGAGCTGGTATTACCACGATGAAGGATGATGCGAAGTTTTCGGTTGGTTTTGCTGATTTCGTCGATGACTTCTACCAAACAAATTGGTGTGTACCATTCAGCGTTAACTGTTCTTCGATTCTCTAAAGGAATAGTTGCGACATGCCCAGTACAACCGAAGAAACAAGCGATTATTTTCTTGGAAGTACTTCGTGAACGTACAACTTTTGCGGGATTCGGTTCATCTTAGAACACCCAAACAGTGGATAGTTGCTTAGTTTCCGGTTCATACGAATATATCAAAGTTTCGTTACCTGTTACGATGTTGTATATGGATTTTGCAGTTTTTTGAGCATTTACTTACACCAATTAACACGAGCCTTTTTTGAGCTTCGGTCAAATTATGTGGAATCCATCGGGAACAGATCTTTTTCACGGTTAAATATTTATGTAAAATCGAATGTACTGCAGTCTTCGATATGCCTAAAGATGCCTCTATCTCACTGTAAGTCACGTGCCGATCTTCTTCAATCATGTTGCGTACAGCATCGTTTTTTGGAATAACAACCGATTTTGGTCGGCCTTTACGAAATTCATCACGACGACTGCACGACCACGACGAAATTCTGCAAACCAATTGTAAACAGTCTTTTATGATGGTGCTTCATTATGAAAAGTTGAACGAAGCGATTCTATGCATTTTTGTTGAGTTAAGCCTTTACTAAAATCGTAAAATATCATCCAACGAAAACATTAACGTGAAATTTAAATTTTTCACAAAATTGCTTTTTTTAAACGCTCACTGTAAACAAACTACTCGGTCAATTTCTAAGCTGCCACTGTTTTCACAATAACAAGTGTCACATTTTACGAAAATAATAATGACACATCTCAATAGCGCCACGTAGTGGTCGTTTGTAAAAACTTAAAAGGCTGCCGTCGTACTATACCATTAATGTCATTGCTAGTTATGTGCTTACAATTCTACAAAGAAGATAAAAAAATAAAGGTTTTCTTGTGGGGATTCTCATAGTCGGTTAGTCGGAAAATAATGAGGTGTTGTGTAAATACTTGAGGTTAATTTAAAACTAATTTTTATTGACAAATTCTTATGATATTACAAGTATGTGGACCAGCATTTCCCAAACCATAGGGCGTGTCCCCCAAGGGGGGAGCAAAAGTTTTCGAAGGGGGCTCGTCAGATAGGCACATAGTAGAACGGAAATTAGTATATTGAAACTAATACGAAACATTTTTACTTAATGCTTAATGGTTTAGCATATTCTTTTTTTACAAATATTTCATATATAATGTACTTATGAGTACAATCTAAACCTACATAAAACTTGCTAACAGTTTATTTAAAATAATTAGTGTCTTAATTGAACCGGTTTTGAACTGAAGAACTTGTCCAAGTTTGGTTCTAAATGAGTAACCGTTACCCTTACTTCACGTTCCATGTTGAACCGGTTTCTGTATTTCGATTTTATAAAGCTACTGCAGAGAAACCAACTTCACATAGATAAGATGTATGAAATTGCAATATAATCTGCATACCTCTCTTGAATAACGCCTGCTATTCTTCTTGCGGTTTATCTAGAACAATAGATGTCAACGAAAATTGTCTCTTCTTTTCTGTAGTTAATGTTAAACCAATGAATTGTTCCTCTTCTTCCAATGATAAATCTGTAGGTGGAACTTCAAACTGTTTTGCAATCCACTCGGCTTGGTTTGTTATCGTCATTAAATGTTTTTAAATTAATAAACAATTGTGGGTCTTCATTGTTTATCTTATTTGACCAAAGTTCCAATTGTTATACGGAACTGTTTTTTTTTATCTGATAGCTGTAATATATGAGTATTATTTCCTTGCAACCGGGTATATAAATATTTAATTTTTCAGCAATATTAGTCATATAAGTCAGTTTCAGTATGAACAGTTTCTCAATGAAATTCTCCGCATCCTGGTGATTTTCTTCTTTCAAAAACACATATATTTCCTGTCTCAAAGACCCGTTGTATAACTTTTCCACGTGGTAACTACTGAAATGTGTAATAAAACAATAGAGCTGAATGGTTAGCGCCCATATCATCGGGCATTGAAGAAAATAGTCTTGTCCTGATAATACCCGCTGCCTCGTCTAGCTGATTAGCAACTAATTTGTTTGGAAGTTTAAAAAGAAGGTGCACCTGCATATCCTCTGACATATTATCAATGCGTTTACTAATAATACTATTTAATACTGGTATTTTCTGAATCACTTTGGCATAACCATCTCCAAGCATTGTTGCGACCGTATCAAGGGCAGGAGGAAGAATACGATTTTCCGCAATAGTATGAAGTTTCTTGCAGTCGGCAATGCGATGTGCAATTTTATAAGAAGCAAGCAGAGGTTTTTAAGGCAACGACAAAACTGTATTAGAAGCTAATTTCTTCACAAAGAAATAGCGAGATTTATTTTCATGATTTTAACGTCGTGTTTGCAAATGCCGCTTTAGTTTATTTGGTTTCATACTGTTAGCAGCCAAAATATTTAAAAATATCAGGTACACACGTCGTCGCTCTTCATCATTAACGTATTTATAAAACCAAAATTACAATACTCCTCACAATATTTCCTAGTGTTTGCTTTGGAAATATCGGCAGCTTCTTTATCTGCAGACGCAGAGGTACTTCCACGCTCAAAATTACGTTTAGACCCGATTAGATATTTTTCTATACTTTAACAATATTGGTACAAACTTTTAATCACTCGGGTGCAACAGAACACAAACGAAATATTACGCGTCTACTCCTGCTACGCTTTTTATTAAACTAACCTAACTGAACATCATTATTTTATACATTCTGTGCTCACTGTCACAATTTCTGAACCATTCTCCAGCGCTCGGGAGAGTTCGAAATTCCGTCTTGCTAGAAAGGGGGGCGTGTATCATAACATATTTAAAGAGGAGGCCGCGAAACATAAAAGTTCGGGAAACGATGACATAGACACTGTAGTTAAATTTCAAATGACATCCCAGACGAAAAAAATTAAATTATTAGACCGAAAGCAGTGTTTCGATTCAGCACAACGGAAGCGCTTCTAGTTGCAAAATCGCAGCTACAGTAAAATATGTTCATCTTCTATTCTTCGAGTTCTTATAAAGTTTGCTAAATTTAGAAAAGTTGATGACAAACCGCGTAGTGAACGACCAAATAAAGCTTCAGGTCGTAATGATGGTGCTTAACATAGACAAACTTGGCAATGCCCCAGAACTAACGAAAATATGCACCGAAGCTGCCGGTGTCGGCAGGTAAACTTTCTATGTGAAAACTACTGCTTAATTTTATACTTAGAGAATAAGATCACGGAAGAGGCTAGGGCAAAGGTTTCACCGTTTGCGATGGACCAAAACCAAGATATGTCGAAATTGAACGACAGAGTAATGGCCGTGCTGTTTCCTCGGGAAGAATTTTCCCAAAAATATGCCCTTCCAACAATTAAGCATCCAACAGCTGCTATGGTATGGGGTTGCAAGTCTATTCTAACAAGTGGTTAACTACGTCCCAGGCTAATGACTCCACAGAATACCTTGAAGTACTACGAGATAAAATGCTACATAGTAGGAAAATCCTGTTTGGTGAGATGCTTACTTTCCAGAATCATAAGGTTCCTTAGGATAGAGTGAAATTGGTTAATAAATCGTGGATCACAGATAACAAAAGCGATGGGACTGACTGCCCAAAACAATACACATTATATTTCTAGGAAAATCCACACGAACACAATTACGTTTCACTATATTTGGAAGTAGCAACTAGGAGAACTGTCTGTTCCAATGAAATGCGAATTGGCCATCAAGTAAAAAGCCTGGTCAATCAACTCTTAAAACTAGTTTACATTTAAATAATAATTTCTATACAGTTGGAAATTAAGTTATATTGCATTACTATTGTAATTTATAATTATTATGTATTGATAAAGCTGTGACAGACTCTCAACCAAACTCCAACATTTGATAAGCGAAAACAGGTATAAGCTAGTTAAGAAACGTAAGAACCTTCAAATAGGCACCATAACAGACGAATATGACCTAAAAGTATCAGAGATTCACAAAGAAATTAAAACAGCTTGTATAAGATATACAATATTTATATGAAGAACATATGTACAGAAATTGAAGGACATGTAGATACATATTGAAACTAAAGATTTATATAAGAAAATAAAGACAATAACATGAGAATTCAGACCAAATAACTGAACCATCAGAAACCAAGCAGGTCACCTAGAAACAGAAATAACCAAAATATTAGAAGTATGGAAGAAATATTGCGAAAATCTTTTTAACAACAATGATCAAACTGACCAGATCACAGATAGGGAACCTACCATACTACGTACCAAGGTGGAAGCAGCAATTAAACAATTAAAACCAGGCAAAGCGATAGGCAGTGATGAAATACCAGCTGAAGTAATACAAGCCATGGGAGAACTACGAGTGAAACTATTCCACCGACTATGTAACCAGCTACGGGAGACAGACGAATAACTGAACGATTGTGCAGAATCCGTTTTCATACCTGTACATAAAAAAGGCTCAACAAGAAAATGTAACAACTATAAAATAATCTCGCAACGCGAACAAAACTCTTATACACATTCTGAATAAACGCCTGGAAACACATTTATAAAGCCAAATGCAAAAGAATAAATACTAAAATACTTTAGACACATAATGAGAAACATGATGGAGAACTTGGCAAATTGGTGATACAAGGAACAATCAAGGAGAGTGACCAAGAGGAATATCCACTATCCACTAGATGGACGAATCATGTTAAACAACTAACAGAACTTCAGCTGAAACAAGAAATGGATGCAGCTTGAAACAGATGGAAAGAGACAATCAACGACAGTATATATATAAATATATATATATATATA
>JABXWE010039747.1:0-16698 GCA_014611495.1 Limonius californicus
GTTAAAGCATTGGTAGCGCTCCATAAAGACGTTTGGGTTAATTAATATATTCTTGTAGCTGATTTACTTTCTGAAAAAACGAGCAAGCCAACAGCATTAATAAAATAGTTCGCGTGCCTCATTAATATTATATTTCAGTTTCTTAGAATTTCTTTTCCAACTACTTAAATTTATTGATTTTCACTGTGTTAATAGTTTATTGTTAGCTTTAATATTACATTAGCTAATCGATAAAAGTAGATAATTTGTTAGTAATTAAACGCAGAGGACGTAAAAATGTGTTCCACTGTTTTCTTTAATTATTAGTTTCCTGCATTATTTTCTCAATAACCTGATTTTGGGGTTTCAATTAATTGCGGCATAATTGATCCCGTTTAAACAAATAATAACATGTAGACAATAATCGAGATTCAACCTTGTGATTTTAGAAACACCTGCTTGAAATATTCAAACTACAAATGAATCAGGTGTGTGTTTTATTCGTATCTTAATTCCGTAGCCCACCCACCTGTCTCATATGCTACTTATGGCGGGACTACACTACTACCATTATTTTCCAAATGTCTTTATTTTGAGGTTCTCAATTCAGTGCAGCGTAACTGAGCATTTGTTTGAAATATTCAAAGTTGACACGTATCTAGGCGAGTTTCTCATTAATATATTAATTCTGTAGCCTACCCACCTGTCTCAAATGCCACTTAGGGCGGGACTATACTATTGGAAGCCAAACCCTGCGCATCCATTACATTAAACACATATTCGCATGTATTTGTAAATATCTATCCGTTACAGTGTTTGTTGCTATAGAAACAATATTATTGTAATGCCCTCTTGCGCCTACATTGCATTACCAAAAACATCTCCATAGAAGAAACATATTTGGATCTGCACATTACAGGTGAGCAATATTGCTGATTAGGTATTTAAACTTATAATAAAACATAACTTATCTACACAACTTATTGGTAATATTATGAGTGAAATATTTAATTATAGTGATTTAAACCGTGAAACCTCATATACAATAATTATATTGATTAAATGACACTTCGTAATAGCATTTGCGACAACAATACTTTGTGCTGCGTTGAATTAACCAACAAAGACATATTCTAAGATTTAATGCTGTTTTAATAACTTGGCGGAAAATGTGTGATAATTAAACTTGATATGTGCTTCATTCGTATATTAATTCCGTTGCCCACCCAACTGTCTCAAATGCTAACTATAGCGGGACTACACTACTTGAAGCCAGCCTTCTACGCGTCCTTGTATGTGTCCGCGTATTTGATACGTCTATTCGATACAGTATTCGAAATTAGGATTATGGCCTCCTAGCTACATCGCATTACCACAATAATTTCCGCAGGGCAAATAGGTCTGGACCGAGACGTTACTACAAAACCATGAGAACGAGATTCCTGACCAAGTAATTAGGCTTAAAGGACTCATCTTGTTATCTATTACTTGATACAAGTATGAATAAAATATTTAACAATATTGATTTAAACTGTAAATTTTAATTCAACATTCGTTTGCCAATAGTACTGTTCCCCGCAGCGTTCAGCACATTTACCTTCTGCTGTGCTATACTAGTTAATAAAAACATATTCTAAGATTTAATATTGTTTTAATAACTTGTCGGAAAATGCGTCATAACTAAAGGCCGAATTTATATGAATTTGAATATTTTAGTTCTCTGTTTTCTTTAATTATTAACTTTTTCGATTATACACTAAATATCTTGAAGTACGAGTTTTCGATTGAATATAGATAATTGCCGTTGCTTAAACGAATACTAACATGGAATCGGGATTTTAGAAGCATTTGCTAAAAATATTCAAACTTAACATGTATCTGGGTGAGTTTTGCATTTGTATATTAAGTCTGTAGCCCACCCACATGTCTCAAATACTAATTAGGGCAGGACTACACAACTGGTAGCACAACCTCTACGCGTTGATTACATAAACACATAGACTTGTATATATTAGTCCGGTACAGTTGTTGTTGCTATACGAAAATTAAGTTCACGGTTTATGGCTATAGCATTGTAATACACCTTGGGGCTGCATTACGTTACCAAAACAATCTTAGTAGGAGAAAAATCTGTGGGTCGGGACGTTACTAGAAAACGATGAGCAGGTATTTAGACTTATACAGTATGTAACCTACATCTCGAAACAACTTATTTATTACTTGGTAAGATTGTGTAATTCAAAATTAAATTGATTAAATGACAGTTCGCAATAGCGTTTGTGACAACAATACTTTCTGTTATATTATGTAACGTTCGTTTAGTTTTGCCGTATCATACGACTTAAAGTCTTATTTGAATTGCCGCTCTTAAGTCGATTACTATTTTACTATTTCAAAAATTTAATTTACGGGACGCCACTATTTCGAAACTTAAGGGAAAGCTGACAAGCATGTTTAGTCTGTATATGCCGATCGAAAACAGTTCTTAGAATCCTTTGTCCGCAGAACGACCCGGAAGTTCCACGTCGAAGAGTTTGTTCTAGAATTCTTGCAACATATTTCGTAATATGACGCTGCTGCATATTCGCGTTGTGTTTTTTGGGAGTCGACTTAAGATCTCCATTCGACCCGGTTGCTCGTTAAGACCTCAGCACCGACGACAATTACTGAAAGTGAGTCAGTCGAAGCTTCTGAAGCTGAAGCCGGAGTTTTTTGGCAGCGCTTCTGCTAACTGTTACTGTATCGATTTTCTTGCCTGGTGCAGGATATTCTCGACATTGAGTCGGATTAAATATTAGCAGAGTATTGCGATTTAGCAAAGACAATTTAGTGAAATTGTTTTCTCGACCTGTGTCGGATTACAGCCATTAACCCCGTGAATAGTCACTAAGCTGTTGCTACATTCAAACTTCATCCAACAAAGATTTTGTTCCGGACTGCAAGAACACCTGAAATTTCCCGTTTCCCGAAGAAAGTCGTGATCCAGCCTTCAGGGCCGTGCTTGCGATTTTTGTCTGCGAGAACCTGCGAGAACTTAGAAACACCCAACATTATGCCTCTCTTTCTACTCCCTGCCGACGAAAACTAAGGTAAAACATGCCAATGTATGCAGCGATTGTTTTCCTATGTTTACCAGTGCTTCGATGGTAACTAAGAAGTAGAACAGTTTAATTCCCTTGTAATATTAAAAGTGAGGCAATTTTCAGTTGCCCAACGTTTACTTAGTCGTTAAGGTTAAAGTTTAATTAATTCTGTAAACTCGAACATCGTTGGCTGCGTAGATCTGTTCATTAAAGTAAATATCGCAAGCCAGGGGTGGCCAGTTCTTTGGTTTGGACGTTCCAACACACTTTTGTTTAGCCCATAGTACGTTTTCCTTGCTTGTTTTAAATTGTACTATTTGTGTGCTATATTTTACTCAATAGCTACGCATTACCAAAACAGTTTCAGTGGGAGAAACATCTCTGAGGTGGGACGTTACTGGAAAATTTTAAGAAAGCGAATATTTACATTTATAAAATACACAGCTTACAACTCGACTCATCTGTTTTATTACTTGATAACATTAGGACTGAAATATTTAACAGTAATGTTTTTAACCATAGAATAAAATTCAGAATTAAGCTAACAAGTACTGCTAGCATTAACATTTACGACAATACTTTCTGCTGTACTATATTCAGTAAGAAAGCCATTCTAATATTGTTTTAATAACTTGGCGGAAAATGCGCTATAACTAAAGGCCGAATTATATGAACTTGCATATTTTACCTGTAGTTCGATCTGCACTTCTCTTCAAATATCTTTACAATTGGTGTTAAATAAAATGTTTAATAGTTTTGTAAACATTTAGATATTAATAAATTCGTCATTACAACTGCTTTAGTTGTTTTAAATATAAAAATATGTGTCAAATAATTTTGTAGGAAATTGTAAACTGTTTTGTTTACAATTTAAAGGAAAAAGCAAATAATTTTTAAATTAAATGGATTTACATTATAGTGCATATTAGTCAGTGATATTTCTTATAACTTTACTATTTTCAATAAAATATCTTATATAATTCTGCCAAAATTCAATGTTTTCAACTTCTTCCGCAGTAAAGGTTGCAACATTAAAGTAATTGTAGAAAGTAGAAAGAAGAATGATAGAAACAATATTGTGAGGTCGGGCGATGTTATTTTAAATATAATACGTCCAATAGAAACAAAGGCGAAATATTCTTTAAAAAAATAATCTTTTATTTGATATTGAATGTAAATAATCTTAAATTTCATAGAGTTACTTTCTTTCTTTCAGTGCTTTGTCTCCATCTCTCAAATTCTGTTCCACAGGGATAGAGGACCTACAGTTTAACGTGGGCACCAAACCACGGGAAGTGTGAACACTTTTACAACAGAGAATATTTACTAGGCAGAATACTTCGCTGCTTTGCCATTGACTTGGGAGAGAGAACGCAGTTGTATTGGGACTGGGAATTGAGCTCCAGACTTTCAGCGTAGAAGTCTAACTCGCTGACTTCTAGACCACGTCTGCCTATGAGATTTACTTTAGAAGTACTTATTCAATTCTAATATTTAGTATAACCTTAATGATTCTAGTGTTTATAACAAGAATAATGTTTGCTTTCCTATTTGAACATACTTAAGTGAATAATTTACAGCACATAAATCTGACTTTATTTCACAATCCTCAAAACTAATAAATACACAGACAGACACCTGAATGAAATCAGTTACGTCACTTCATGGAAATATTTGACAACAACTATTTCTTAAAAATGCTGCCATACAAACTGTTCATTAGCTTTAATTTACACAAATCACTTACTTGATTAAACTGGAAATCGCTTTCTAACTTTATTAGAGTCAAGGAAAAACCTAATAATGTTACGATTTGAAATTTTTATTTAACCATGCGTATTTAATGCACAAGAAAGTAAATATGTATGGTCGTTTAAATTTAGGGATCCAGATTTTTTTGTTGAAATCTTTTCGGGTGGGATTTTCGCGCGATTTCCTCTACTGGCAATATTTTGCCGAAAACGCTTTTTATGAAGTCGACGCAAGCCCTCCAAGGCAACGTTATTGAAATTTTCCTCAACATTCACATCGCACCGCCTAATAGTAATAACCCCGAAGTTCCCAATTAACCCGCCCTAAATTATTTTTAATTGCGCGAATTAGATATGCGCCTCCTCGGTGTTATTTCTGGGCGTAAACTTCATATACGATTATCGCAGCCGCTTTCTGTTTAGCTCGCGGATATGTTAAATAACGCATTAAAATAAAGCATGGATGTGCCATAATGATATGGGTAAACTTGGCTACATGAGAAACGAAACTACAAACACACGTGCGTTACTGCGTTGCCACTCTCTCCGAATTTGCATAAAATAATACAACTTCGCCGATTACAATTACAGTTTAGGAAGTTCGCACCGACGCACGATTTCACTTGTTGATCCATAAACGCGAAATATTTCCTCCCTAAATGACACAGCCCTAAACGGCGAAATTTCGGGCCAATAACTCACTTGCTGGTGTTTTTCGGGCGCCTTCGTAAACAGCGAGATAAAATTCATTTTTAGGACGGAAAGTTTAAAAGCATACGCCAACTGCAAACTATAAGTTTTTCTGAAGTTGCGACACGAGATCGGGGTTTTACGAGCGGGCTTGGTGGACTATCAGCGAAATTGACGGGAAAAATGTACACTCGTCACAAACTGCCACCAAATATGTTACCGGCGGTCCGACCTCATATCCAGATATTGCACTTATTTCATATCCCGGTCATTCGGCGGCCGTTGCAGGAAAGCGTTGAGGAAGGTAACGCCGTTTGTAACTCCAGGCTTTTATCCGTAATCGGGAAGCGAAATGACGCCCCGAGAATAATAAGTTTGACGCGGCCACTTTGCGTTTACATCAAAACAATTGGATACATTGGGGACGAAACGAGAATTTCTTTAATGAATTATACTTTTTATATTGTATTTTCCTTGAATTTACCGTAAGTTCAAACGATCTCTGCATATTTACCATTGCACATGGAAATTTAAACTTCATCAATGAAATTTAGGGGACGGACAGATATAGCTTTAGTTAAGACTAATATTGATACAAAATTATATTTCCAAAATTGCCCAGTCTTCATGTTGTACTCAATACTCTATGGATCAATTTTTATTGTTTAAAAAGATATCGAATAGTATTGATCTAAGAGGAAGTTGATTAATGATTTTTGTTGCATGTCCATGATAAATACTGATGCATCCAAAAATTTCACAAGCAGAGAAAGTAATCAGGTAAACTGAACGTTTGGAAGTTCATAAAAGCTAAGTGCTTTGATCAAGCAAATAACATTATCTGCAACACCCTAGATCAGCGGTTCTCAAGCTTTCGTATATCGCGCACCTCCCTTATTTACCTTGAATAATTCTGCGCCCCCCCTGCATAATATAAGATAAACTACTCAAAATTGAATAGGGATATTCCTGTCTTCAGAAGTTCTTTTTTGTGCATTGTTTTTTTATTCATGTTACATTTGTGTTCTTAATACTAAACAACAATGCAGAGAAACCATTTAACAATAGAACAACGAAATTTAGCCGTTGCTGTACACCAAAGAGGAGATCGCCAGGTCGACATTGCTGATATGTAAGGTACCACGCAGAGCGTAATTTTACGTGCCCTTTCGCGCCCTACAGAAACAGGTCGACTGCAAGAAGGCTTGGAAGTGGATCTTTTCGCATCACAACAACTCGGGAGGCTCGACTTCTGGTATTTAATGCTATAATGCACCTCTTTTCAACTGTGCGACATCTACAGCAAGTGTTCCAGAATGCCACAGGAAATCGAGTCTCCGAACAAACTGTGAGAAATCGATTGTTTGAGCTAGGACCTACCTCATACCGCCCCCTGAGATGTCCTGCAAGAACTGTGGCTCAACGAAGACACCGGATGGAATGATCGTAGGCTTCAAGAAGAGACACCATGGGATGATATACTGTTTCCGGACGAGTCCAGATATTGTCTCAGCAATGATAGCCGGCATCAAAGGGTGTAGTGCCGGACATCGTACCTTACCTCGGTATACCCAACCAGTCGTTGCCTTTGGTGGTGGTGGTCTTATGGTATGGACTGGAATTTATTTAGGGTGGCTTCAATCAATCAATCAATCAATCTGCCTACATCGATCCAGATTGAATGTAGGCCTCTTCCAATGCTTTCCATCTCTGCCCGTCCTTCGCTTTTTGAATCCAGTCATAATCTGCCACTCTCTTAATATCGTCCGTCCATCTCATAGGTGGTCTTCCCTTATACCTTTTTCCTTATCTAGGACTCCATTCCACTACCACTTTCGTCCAGCTATTATCCTCCAATCTTGCCACGTGTCCGGCCCACCTCCAAGTCTGTTTCAGTATCCTTACTATTACATCTTCCACCTTCGTTTTACTTCTTATCCAAATATTATGTTTTTGATCTTTTACACTTATCCGCAGCATTGCTCTCTTCATTGCTCTCCCAGTGACTGTTTATTTTGTTTTGTCAATGTCCATGTTCGGAAGCGTAAGTGAGAACTGGTAGAATATTTTGGTTGAACTGTTTGGTTTTTAGTTGTTGTTCAATGTTACTTTAAAATACTTCTCCCCAACTGTTGAACGCTCTCCATGCCAGGATAATTCGTCTGTTTATCTCTTTTTTTTTGTTGCTTTTAATTATGCTAATTGTCAGCCCTAAATAGATATAACTTTCTACATCTTCAATGACGTTGCTTCCTAGCATGATGTTGGTTTGCAAAGCCTCACTGTTTATAATTTTTGTTTTAGCAGTATTAGTTTCAACCCTACTTCCAATAATTTTTGTTCTAAATCTGATAATATTTCTTTTAAATCCTGGACATTATCTGCAATGTGTAAAACGTCATCTACGAATCTAAGGTGGTTTAACCGTTTGTCATTTATTCCCTTATTATCCCAGTCAAATGTTTTAAAGATGTCCTCTAAGCACAATGTAAATAATTTTGGAGATATTGTATCTCCCTGTCTTACCCCCCTTTTCATTTTTATAGGGTTTGTTTGTGTATGGAGTTTAACTGTCACAGTTGCCTCATCATATATGTTCCGTATTATATTTGTGTATCTGTGGTCTACACGGCTGTTTTATAATGAATTTAGGATAGCTAGTATTTCTACAGAATCAAATGCCTTTCCGAAATCTACGAAGGCTAGATATAGTGGCATATTATACACTCTGGTCTTTTCTATAAGATTTCGAACTGCGTGGAGATGATCGTTTGTGCCGAATCCCTTAAGAAAGCCTGCTTGCTCACATGGCTGATATTGGTCAAGTTTATTTGTTTGTCTTTTTGTTAAAAAACAGTTTATACACTTGTGATAGGAAACTTATTGGTCTGTAGTTTTCTAATCTTGTTTAGTCTCCTTTTTTGTGTAGCAAAACCACTATGGCGTTATTCCAGGTTGACGGTATCTTTTCTTCTTCTAAACATTCGTTAAACAAGTCTTTTAGATGAGATGAGAAAATAAACCATCTTGCTCTTCCTTTGCTATCTCCAAACCTCAACTCCATCGAGCATGTATGGGACCTTTTGCAGAGACAGGTGGATCATTATAATCCAAACCTTACTACTATGCTGAGGGATGTATTGCCGATACTGCGACATCAAATTCAACAAGAACATATTGATAATTGCATTGACAGTATGCTAGCAATGTTCAGAGCAGTTACTACTACCAGAGAATGTGCCATTCCGCATTAATATTTAATAAGTGTAAGTTAAGTGAAAGCAGACAGTAACGATTACTTCCTTAAACGTACCTTTGTTGTAATTTTCATGTTCATTACTAAAAAGACGTTACATTTTGTTGTTTTAGTAGTTTCTTATTATAAATGCAATTGGTGTTGCCTTTAAGTGTCTTACACTGCAATATCCCTATTCATTTTTGAGTGGCTTAGGTGAGAGTAACCCAATATGCGGGAACTTATTTAACTCGATTTGGCAATATTGGCTACGCTGCGAATGTGGTGCACTCGCGCCGCATATCCGCGGCAGATACCGATACCTCTCGAACTTTCTGGATTGAAAATACGCGACTATAAAAGCAGTGGCAGCGCGTCTGTTGCTAGTTGTGTCGTTGTGACTGTGTTACAAAAGAGAGTTGGAATTCAAACGCTAAAAAAAATTATTGTGTATTTACATACACGTTTAGTAAATATGGATAGATTTCTAATTGGATGCAAACGTAAGCTTACAGACGAAGAAGCTTCTAGTTCATCAGAAACTTCCAGTGCCAGTGCTAATCTTGTTATAAAATCAAAAACACGAAAATATGACCAAGCTTACTTAAACTTCGGTTTTAGTGGTGAATAAAAACCTCAACGCGTTATTTTTCTTAAAATTTTGGCTGCAGATAGCATGAAACCCAATAAATTGAAGAAACATTTTGAAACTTTGCACAAAGAATATGTCCATAAGCCACGTAAATCTTTTTCAGAGAATCATAGATCTTTCGGTAAACAGAAGACAAATTACCATAAAGCTCTTATAGTAAATGACAAAACTATATTGGCATCACACAAAGTGGCGTATAAAATAGCCAAATGCAAGAAGCCACATACGATTTCAAAACAACTAATTTTACCAGCAGCCATAGACATGGTAGATACAATGTTTGGCGAAAGCTATGCTAAACAACTCAAGAATATTCCTCTGTCAAACGATACAATTTGCCGAAGAATTAACAATATATCTGTGGATATTCAGCAACAGCTTCAATCTGAGTTAGTTGGGAAATTATTTGCCATACAACTTGATCAAGCAACAGACATCAGTAACGATTCTCATTTGATTTGCTATATCAAATTCTGTCAGGGAGCTGCAATAGTTGGAAACTTGCTATTTAGCAAGCTTATACAGCAAGAGCAACTGCTGCCGAGTTGTTCAGAATTACAAATTCACTTTATCTTCAACTTCGGGGAAATAATACAAATATATTTGATTTAAGTGAAAGGGTCAACGCTTTTTGCAGGAATATACAGTTATGGAATAACAAAATTATTGTTACATTTCTAAAGCTAAGACACCTCATTGTGAATATTAAAATAAAAGTGTAAAAGATATTAAATTTACTTACGTTATGCTTCGTTTACAATAATTGTAAAGCTAAGAAGAAAACTGCTACAAACCTGCAACAAAAAGTAAAGAACATTTTAAAAGATTTCATAACAGAAACAAATACATAATAATATTAAACTTCAACAAATACACCAGATTTCAACACTTCTAAGGCGTGTTGGAAACTAGAAGTTCACTATGACCGTGTATTTTTAGTTTCTGTCTGTTGATGATTTTTTAGAGTGTTTGAGATATACCTGAAGTAACATTAATATCTCTTGAAACGGTAGCTTCATAAAGTGTGTATTGTTCTTTTTACACATAGATCGCTGGTGGCGTGTTTATCCGACAACAATTGACAAACAACAAATTGAAGTAGGTCGCCAGTGACCTTCGGCGTCTTCAAATATTAATACTGTAAGTCACCGGTGACCCAACGACCTTCAAATTCAAAGATTTTTAAAATGTTTACTACCAACGTGTTAACAATTTATAGCAGTTGCTACTTTTGTATGCAACACACACAATTTATGCTTTGTTTTACATACCTTATTTTTTTGTGATATTTTTTTCTACATCATGATCTCAGGATGAGGTTAAATGTAATTTCAAAGCTTCGTCTGAGTATAGACACAAGTACTTATGTATATGTCAGTGACTGGTTTTGTTCTACAGTCTACAGCACAACTAAAATCTATTGTCGCGTATCTTTTAGCCAAAAAAGTTTTCTGCAGTACCCTAATGTCCCTCCGTTAACTCTCTGTAAAGAAAAAATCATACTCTTCCCGTCAGGAAATGACAAACAAATCAGTTCATTTAGGTCACCGACGACCTATGCAGCCAGTTCAAGTAGGAATAGTAGAAGTCGCAGGTAACCTTTTAAAAATTTCTGACAACTGACAGCTGTCTTCATAACTGACACAATTCAGTTTCAATATTTTATAATTCTGGTTTAAAAAGTCATTACTACGATTTTTGATGTATATCCGATTAGAATACGCGTTATTCGTAAGCAGTTACAAAATTTTGACCTTGAAAAGCTGCCTTGATGATGGACACAACTTAGTTTGAAAGACATTTTTGGCAATGACAGTTTTACAAAGTCAATACATTGTTTATGTAAATCACCGGTTAGCTAGACAGACCGTCGGGATAATAAATTCACAAGTGACTGGTGACTGGTTAACAATTTATAACTAGACACAGCTACTTTTATAAATGACACAAATTAAGTTAATAAACATAAAGTAAAATATTTTTATAATATTAATACAACCTCTGTTTATGTAGGTACATGTGACTTCCGCGCGGCGGTCCGTTAGAATAATACGGGCAGAAGTCACTGGTGACCCAATCACAGCTGCCATCATAAAACAACATAAACATGTTCCCATATGAAGAAGGTAAACTGACTGCTTTACATTTTATAGAAAGAAAGAGCATTTAAATTTAACTTTTATTTATACAAACCAAAGTGAGCTTCGTTGTATTTAACAACTACAAAAACGAGTATCCCTAATACTTTCCAGTATAAAGACCCACGGAACGTAAATTAAGGTATTAAACAGAAGACACAAAAGAACATTAATGCAACAGAATTGGATTTCCGGATGAGAAGCAGTAGAAAAACCTTAGTAGACCAAATAATAAACGAATAAATCAAAAGATGAATGGTAGCAGGGAAAGACACGTAAAACTATGTCGAAGGAACACGATTAATATGGATATGGATAGTGAAAGCAACAGACTGGAGCCCCACGGAAAGAAGAAGAAGAAGAAGACGACCACAAAATGGTCGAGAAATAAAATCATAAGGTAATGGAAAACAGAGAGCGAGCACACTGAAATTAGAAAAAATGAAGATCAATCAAGATGGCTGAGAAAAGAAAGGCAGCCACAGCTGTAGAAACCCTTTAACTACTGTATGGCAAATTATTTTTTATGGAGGTATGGAGCTTCACAAACACATAAAAAAACAGACAAAACCGTTGGATGACGAAAGCAACGAAGTGGAGTCTTATGGAAAGAAGAAAAAGAAGCGCAAAAATGGCGGAGAAATGAAGTGGATGAGACGATGGAAAGGAGAGGGCTAGCAGACTGAGAGTGGGGCAAGATCGGTCAATGAAGCTAGTGGTAGAGAAGAAAAAGGCAGCCACAGATGCAGAAACCCTTAAACTACTGTTTGGAAAATGATCATGTATGGAAGTACGGGCGCTTCACACATAAACACATAAAAGGAACAGAGCAAACCCTTGGATAGTGGAAGCAACAGAGTGGAGTCCCATTTAACGAAGAGGAAGAATAGGAAGGCCAAGAAAATTGTGGGAAAATGAAGTGGATGAGGCAATGGAAAGGAGATGGCTAGCAAATTGAAAGTGGGACCAAATCGAACAATGAAAATAGTGACTGAGAGAAGAAAGGTGGCCACAGCTGTAGAAACCCTTGAACTAGTATTTGGAAAATTATTTTGTATAGAAATACGGGAGATTAACGAACATCTAAGAACAAATCAAATCGTTGGATATCGAAAGCAACAGAGTGAAAACCTATGGCAAGAAGAAGAAGAGCAAAGCTCAGAAAATGGTGGATAAATGAAGTGCATGAGGCGATGGAATCGAGAAGGCTAGCAGACTGAAAGTGGGACAGAAGAGATCAATGAAGATAGTGACTTAGAGAAGAATGGTAGCCAGAGCTGTAGAAACTCTTGAACTAGTATTTGGAAAATTATTTTTTATGGAAATACGGAATTTAACGAACATGTAAAAAGAACAGATCAAATCGTTGAATAGCGAAAGCAAGAGAGTGAAGACCTATGGAAAGAAGAAGAAGAGCAAAGCTCAGAAAATGGTGGATAAATGAAATACATGGGCCGATGGAAAAGAGAAGGCTATCAGACTGAAAATGGGAAAGAAGAGATCAATGAAGATAGTGACTGAGAGAAGAATCGTGGCCAGAGCTGTAGAAACCCCTGAACTAGTATTTGGAAAATTATTTACTCATAGTAAGGAAGTACGGGAGATTAACAAACATGTAAAAAGAGCAGATCAAACCGTTGGATAGCGAAAGCAACAGAGTGGAGTCCCATGAAAAGAAAAAGAAGAGCAAAGCCCAAAAAATGATGGACAAATTAAGTGCATGGGACGAAAGAAAGGAAAAGGCTAGCAGACTAAGCGTGGGACAGAAGAGATCAATAAAGATAGTGACTAAGAGAGGAAAGGCAGCCACAGCTCTAGGAACCCTTGAACTAGTATTTGGAAAATTATTTTGTATGGAAGTACGGGAAATTCACAAACATGTAAGATGAACAGACCAAACCAACAGAGTGGAGTCCCATGGATAGGAGAAGAAGAGCAACGGTCAAAAAATGGTGGAGAAATGAAGTGCATGACGCTATTGAAAGGAGAGGGCTAGCAAGCTGCAAGTAGGACGAAACAGATCAATCAATATAGTGACTGAAACAAGAAAGGCAGCAACCCTTGAGCTACAGTTTGGAAAATTATTTCGTATGAAAATACGGAAGATTCACAAATTACCCCGTACCCTTCATCAAAGTACACCGAAAAATTTGGTTAACCGTACTATCCTCATGTCGAATACTTAAACCAACTATTTGGTGTTTTGAATAGTGCACAGTTTGACCAACTTGACCTCCACCAACTTTTTCAGAAAATGAATTATGAGTTTGCAAACCTGTCGACTTTATGATCAACAAAAATTCAATAAAAGGTAAAACAGCAATGGATATCGTTATGCAACTTAAAACAGATATTTTAAATAGCTTTCTGACGGTTATCGCTACTAAAATCAAATGTAATACAAAAGAAATTAATTTGAAGCTGCACCAAATAAACAGTTTATATACATATCACGCAATTTCTTAATGTTATTTCTCCGAAAATTAATACTTTAGGTCGTATTTAATATTTAGTAAACAATGATAGTTACTTTAAATTAATTTAAATTTTATTCGTAAGTAATTTAAACCAAATAGAACTTCCAATTGTGTTTAGTATTTACGTTTGTTGTTTTACAACTTAGCTTATAAATGATAAAATTCCAACTACTTTATGAACGCCCATACATGTTTTTTGTGTGCTCAGCAATATTTTAGAGACGTAAGGTAGAAAGTACCTTGCGGCTATCTAGAAATACAATAGAAATTATATGATTTTATGGTTTGTTTATTTATCAGTCACCTTCAGTTGTTGTTCTTACCAACAAAGATATTTGTAGAATATAAATACAATTTACTTTAGGTGTTTCGCGCTTCTGTATAACTAATTTCTCCAATTATTCCAGTATTTTCTTATACTGAAAGTACGAGAAGGTAAAAAAACGTCCGCAGCAGAACGAAACCGGAATAATAAATTTCCCGTATTATTTCTAACTTAAAAGCGTTCAGCCATCACTGTCACTTAGAAGGCAAATAAACGAACAACAATTAGCCGTTAAATATTAATTGTTGTGGGACAAGAGGCATTTTTTCACCGTCCGTCGACCTCAGCTTAAAAATGTGTAGACTGAATTCCGATATTTAATATCCTTATCTCCTTTTGTCCCTTTTTGTATTCGTACCGCGTAAAACACGGCGCGGAAATTTATTTCGCCAGTAACGAGTTTAATTTTTAATCTTGCTAAAGACTGTTTTTGCTCAATTCGATTAAAAGAAATATCGAAAGTCGCGAATGCTTCCTCCAAAGGAAATTGATATTTAAAATGATGAAATCGGCGAAAGTTCTCCCGAGAAATATTTCCCGGAAAATAATTAGGAATAAGGCAAACATTCTACGAACGTTAGGGAGTTAATAATTCAATTTAAAACAACGCAAATTGTTTTCAGGGAGGCATTTTCAGTGCACCAAACCAAATTAAACAATGAACCAGTGGCTCTTAAACAAACGGCCAATATTTGAATCAGTACATTTTACATAAACTATTTAATACTTTACGGAATTTTGTGATGTCTTCCGTTTGTTCCTGGCTGCCTGCTTAACTTTAAAAGGCATACATGTCTAATAATAATCTGCATTAATTGTACAATATAGTGTGACAATTAACAAAGAGCAACCTAGAAAATCCCAAAAAACGTTTGCCATAATGTTACCAACTCACAATACAGTGTTTGCTTTCTTTGGCTCTGGAGATGTTTTGTGACATCAATTCATGCTTGCACGTTTCGAAGTTTCATCAGTTATAACAAGTGAGTCAACAAATGTATCTCTTCTCTCTTTGATATCGCCGCAGTAAAGAAGAAGCGATTTGCAAATGATTTAACTTGCGTTCTTTGGTCAACAAGCGCAGAATCTACCTGGTACTAACTTTGCGATACTGTAGCTTGTTTTTCAACAATTCTGACACTAATTTATTCGAGAAATTTAACGAAATTTAAATTTAACTTATCCCTGTATATCAGTGGATCTTCAACAGTTTTTGTTGTGGAAATTTAATAATAGTTTCTCATTATCGGACTTTGTGCATGTAAGAAAGCTACTTTTATGATCAATTGGTTGTAGTCAAACATTTTCAATAATTTAGTCACATGGCTAATAGCTGTTCTAAAACCAATGGCCATTATTAAAAACGTAACATTGAAAAGTGAAAACCAAAAGTTAGTGAAATCTTATCATACTATTTTTTTAATCCATTTGATTTATACTAATTGTAACGCCCTCTTAAAATACTATAAGCAGAAAATAGTTGCATATAACACTGCGTATAATATACATTTAAATGCGAAACACACCTACGAGTTAACGCATAAGGACCGGCCGCAGTTTTTATATCGCATATATAAGGTACTGCACAATGACACCCACTCTGAAAGGAACCGATTACATAAAATTCCTTAACACAATTCGTTCGTGAGAAAAAGAATTTTATTTAATAGTTCGATACTGATAGTATAACTGTTTGAGAACCGCTGATGTAGGACAAAGTAATCCTGTTCTAAGGAGACTAAGATTACCTTCTCACTGTGCTAGTAGCCATGTTCACATCTTACCGATTGAAGGAAGGAGTAATTCCTTTGTTGCTGTTGTTAACGAAAGCTTTGTTTCAGTATATCAGTGACCGTCAAACAGTTTCCTTTAGAATCATAATAATGTTTTCTCTTGTGAAATTGAAGTGTGAATTTGACGAATTATTACTGCCACTGGCTCCCATTTATTTGTATGCATGATACGTGACTTTAGTTAGGCCATGTAAAATGCCTTGTGTACCTTTCAGCAATTTTTCACAATGTCTACTACCAACAAATAGCCTTTAACATCAACTTATTCCAAAAAATTTATCTTTGTAACACATGTTCTAACTAAATTATGAAATTGCATAGGTATAATAGTCAATATTCGAAGATTATACCTATACACGCAACAGGCCATATTTAGAAGGACACGTTAAGTCGTCGGAATCAGCTCTCGTATGAGAAATTGCAAATATTCTGAACCACGTAGTGAAAGTTTTCTTCTATTTTCGACCAACCCCATATTATTCACCAGGTACACTAAGCTCAGTGCCCAGGATTTATATATATCTATCTATATATATATATATATATATATATATATATATATATATATAGTGTGT